>JAEKDQ010000179.1:0-73161 GCA_026937815.1 Etheostoma perlongum | reverse complement strand
GCAAAAACCACAAAACAGTAACCCGCTATGAAGAAACACACATAACGTAACAGCAAACACAAAACAATAAAACCACAACAACAATACAAACAAGACAGAAGCTGTGATCACCCTGCCGAACTTCTGAGGTATTCAGAATGGCTTCAAGACACCAACGGTTTCCCCGCTCGGGGAAAAGTGTCGCTCGGAACGTATCAACTGATAGTTCCCGTTTATGCTCAGCTAATTGTCCCAGACGGAAAGTAATCATCAACGACAGCCTGGCTTCGAGCCTTATATCTGCCCCGAGCATCCACAACAAATCACTCAATAAAGTCCCAGACCGTAAGACACATAGCCATTACGTCGAGCTTTTTGTCCGTGCACACAGGTAAACAGAATAAAGAACTCAATATAGTCCCAGACAGCGAGGCATCATTAATGAAACTTTCAAATTTAGCTAGCAAAAACTGGCCCCAGGCCTGTGCACCTCTTTTTTACATGAGAAACTCAGAACTGCATCACTCACCCGTGTCTGTCCGCTGCTTGACCATGGGAGTCGTCACCGAGGGGTGCAGGGCAGCACCGGACCAACCTATGGCCCCGTCCCGCAAAGAGGCGGACGGCTGTTAACAGATTCTCCGGCCTTGATCAAGCGCGGTCCTGGACTCCTCAGCTGTTGACTCCCGGGTTTTGGCACCAGAAAATGTCAGGTTCAGGACACTTTATCTTACTAAATAAACATGGTCAAGCAAAGAAACGAGACGCAGAAGGCAAATGTGCAGTTTAAAGGACTTTTGCAAAAGGGGAGCAAGAAACAACCTTTCGCCAGCGTTGCTTACAGGGAACTACAACTAAAACTAAAAGCATTGTCTCTTTATTGAAACACACACACACACACAAAGATTTACAGTTGTTGAGTCTAAAAGCATCTGGTGTTTGGTTTATGCCTACACAGAAAAAGGAGGGCAGAGGGCAGGTCGCTCGGGGGCAGTGTACTCTGCCTGACCTCGAAAACTAAGACACTTGGAGACATTTGTTATCTATATAATATGCATCCGTGGAGACATTTTACTGCCTGGCGGCGCTAACAGCTTTATGGAAAACATAGTTGGTTAAATGTGCATATAAGATTATAAATAATAAGATTATAACATATAAAGCATGTATGAATATACGTCAAGCAAGATATGAATATATGATAAGCATGAAAGTTATAATATTTTAAGACACTACTACAGAGAAATATGAAATAAAAGACTTATAAAAAAGAATTTCTCTCTTCTGACGTGTATTGGCATGAAAAATAAAACCAGGGGGGTCTCTGAGACCCAAAGGATGAGGCCACGATGGCAATTGACATGGAATGAAAGCGGTGTCTCGGGACCCCGAAGCAGAACAGCAGGCTAGTACAAAAGGTCACATAAGCTACACATGTCCCTGTGACACTAAGAACAATACAAGGTATAAAAAGAGTAAAATATACCATTAATTAGACATTCAAGATTTTAATTTTAAAATCCTACATCAGAATGGTCCTAAATTACCTGAGTGACCCAAGGGATATGTAGTGTCTAACGAAGAGTTGGAATGAATCCTGGCTTAACAGTAGGAATCCATTTTAGAGTGGCCTCAATATAGCTTTACTTTTCAGCCCTTAATTTTAAAATCGTACGTCAGAATGCTCTGATATTAACAGAGAGACACACTGGATAGGTGATGTCTCCCACAGACTTGGAATGAAGCTGGGATAATATTAGGATTCCTTTTTAGAGTAGCCTGAAAAAGAGTAAAATATGCCTTTAACAGCCTGAAAAAGATTTAAAATATACCATTAATTAGACATTCAAGGCTTTAATTTTAAAATCCTACATCAGCATGGTCCTAAATTACCTGAGTGACCCAATGGATATGTAGTGTCTAACGAAGAGTTGGAATGAACCTGGCTTAACAGTAGGAATCCATTTTAGAGCGGCATGAAGGAGAGTTAAATATGCCATTAACATCCTGAAAAAATGTCAATATAGCTTTACTTTTAAGCCCTTAATTTTAACATCGTACATCAGAATGCTTTGATATTACCTGAGAGACACACTGGATAGGTGATGTCTCCGCCAGACTTGGAATGAAGCTGGCATAATATTAGGATTCCTTTTTAGCGTAGCCTGAAAAAGAGTAAAATATGCCTTTAAAAGCCTGAAAAACATTTAAAATATACCATTAACTAGACATTCAAGGCTTTAATTTTAAAATCCTGCATCTTAAAATGGTCCTGAGTAAATTACCTGAGTGACCCAATGGATATGTACTGTCTAACGGAGAGTTGGAATGAACCTGGCTTACCAGTAGGAATCAATTATAGAGCGGCCTGAAGGAGAGTTAAATATGCCTTCAACAGCCTGAAAAAATGCCAATATCACTTTACTTTAAGCCCTTAATTTTAACATCGTCCATTAGATTGCTCTGATATTACCTGAGAGACACACTGGAAAGGTGATGTCTCCCCCAGACTTGGAATGATGCTGGCATAACATCAGGATTCCATTTTAGAGTAGCCTGAAAAAGAGTAAAATATGCCTTTAAAAGCCTGAAAAAGATTTAAAATATACCATTAATTAGACATTCAAGGCTTTATTTTTAAAATCCTGCATCTTAATGGTCCTAAATTACCTGAGTGACCCAATGGATATGTAGTGTCTAACGAAGAGTTGGAATGAACCTGGCTTAACAGTAGGAATCCATTTTAGAGCGGCCTGAAGGAGAGTTAAATATGCCTTTAACAGCCTGAAAAAATGCCTATATCGCTTTACTTTTAAGCCCTTAATTTTAACATCGTACATCGGAATGCTCTGATATTACCTGAGAGACACACTGGATAGGTAATGTCTCCCGAGACTTGAAATGAAGCTGGCAGAACATCAGGATTCTTTTTTAGAGTAGCCTGAAAAAGAGTAAAATATGTCATTGACAGCCTGAAAAAGATTTAAATATACCATTAATTAGACATTCAAGACTTTAATTTTAAAATCCTACATCAGAATGGTCCTAAATTACCTGAGTGAACCAATGGATATGTAGTGTCTAATGAAGAGTTGGAATGAACCTGGCTTAACAGTAGGAATCCATTTTAGAGCGGCATGAACGAGAGTTAAATATGCCGTTAACAGTCTGAAAAATTGTCAATATAGCTTTACTTTTAAGCCCTTAATTTTAAAATCGTACATCAGAATGCTCTGATATTACCTGAGAGACACACTGGATAGGTGATGTCTCCCCCAGACTTGGAATGAAGCTGGCATAATATTAGGATTCCTTTTTAGAGTAGCCTGAAAAAGAGTAAAATATGCCTTTAAAAGCCTGAAAAACATTTAAAATATACCATTAACTAGACATTCAAGGTTTTAATTGTAAAATCCTACATCAGAATGGTCCTAAATTACCTGAGTGACCAAAGGGATATGTATTGTCTAACCCAGAGTTGGAATGAACCTGGCTTAACAGTAGGAATCAATTATAGAGCGGCCTGAAGGAGAGTTAAATATGCCTTCAACAGCCTGAAAAAATGCCAATATCACTTTACTTTTAAGCCCTTAATTTTAACATCGTCCATCAGAATGCTCTGATATTACCTGAGAGACACACTGGAAAGGTGATTTCTCCCCCAGACTTGGAATGATGCTGGCATAACATCAGGATTCCATTTTAGAGTAGCCTGAAAAAGAGTAAAATATGCCTTTAAAAAGCCTGAAAAAACATCAGATTTAAAATATACCATTAATTAGACATTCAAGGCTTTCATTTTAAAATCCTAAATCAGAATGGTCCTAAATTACCTGAGTGAACCAATGGATATGTATTGTCTAATAATGAACCTGGCTTAACAGTAGGAATCCATTTTAGAGACCATGAACCTGAGTGACCAAAGGGATATGTATCAGGATTCCTTTTTAGAGTAGCCTGAAAAAGAGTAAAATATGCCTTTAACAGCCTGAAAAAGATTTAAAATATACCATTAATTAGACATTCAAGGCTTTAATTTTAAAATCCTACATCAGAATGGTCCTAAATTACCTGAGTGACCCAATGGATATGTATTGTAGATATTGTAGAACTGTAAGTAACATTTTAGGACCCCAACTCTTAAAATTCTGCAACTTCAACCTATTGTTCCAGAACTGAGACTTAACATTCCAGGACTGAAGGTTAACATTCTGAAACTTTGACCTAACATTCTAGATCGACAGCTTAACATTCTAGGAATTAAACTTAACGTTCCCTATAGTATCAAGTTGTGGAAGATCAGGATTATTTTTTAGAGTAGCCTGAAAAAGAGTAAAATATGCCATTAACAGCCTTAAAAAGATGTAAAATATACCATTAATTAGACATTCAAGGCTGTAATTTTAAATTCCTACATCAGAATGGTCCTAAATTACCTGAGTGACCAAAGGGATATGTATTGTCTAACCCAGAGTTGGAATGAACCTGGCTTACCAGTAGGAATCCATTTTAGAGTGGCCTCAATATAGCTTTACTTTTAAGCCCTTAATTTTAAAATCGTACATCAGAATGCTCTGATATTAAAGGTTCAGTAGGTAACTTTTGTAAAAATGTATTTTTTACATATTTGTTAAAACTGTCACTATGCCCTGACAGTAGAATATGAGACAGATAATCTGTGAAAAAATTAAGCTCCTATGGCTCCTCCCTGTGTCCCTGATGCCATTTGGCAGAAATGTACCGCTCCCTATCAAAACAGCCAATCAGAGCCAGGAGGACTGTCTTAGCAGTGTCAATCACTCTCGTGTACGCGCTGCTCATACCCCCCCCCCCCCCCCCCCGCGCGTACCGTGTTCAAGCTCAAGACTGCCCGTGTGCTGCAGCTGTGCTAATCGCGGAGAAACAACTTTTCAGGAAAACTGCCAATTTCTCGAGTGACACCTGCTCAGAAAACAAAGACGGGCAAACAGAAGAAGACCGATGACGAAAAGCGAGCTAAAAAGAAAGAATTAAACCGAGCCGAAATAAAACGAGGGTCGACATCGGAGGCTTTTCAGAGGTGGAGGGAGCTACGCCTGCTGAAAGGATTCAACACAGATTCAGAGCTAGCCACATTTCTGCTCAACCTGTAAGTATCCCTGCTGGATTTGTTTCATTATGTAAGAACTACACAACTAAGCTAGCGATGGTTACAGTATCGTTGGCGATAGCGCAAATCTCATTTTACTCTGTAGCTTGTTGCTAGCTAAGTCTAACAGTTAGCTTGTTAGCTTGTAGCATGGCAGGAATGTTGTAGCTAACTTGTTCACCCTCCGTATAAGCAATATTGTTTCGATACCTACATTTAGTCAGCCTAAATGTGTTTTTGTCGATCACAATTAAATGCAGCTATAGTGAAACTACTTTAATTGTGCGCTGTCCCTGCCCCTGTGTCTTCCCCCTCAGGATTGTAAATCAAATTGTTGTGGTTTGGGGTTTTTGTTGGGGTTGTCTTCCTGTTTTTGCCTCCCTGTCTCAGTGTTTCCCCGGTCCTGTGTGCCTGATATGTCTCCTGTTCCCCAGGCCCTTGCTTTCCGTTGTTTTGGACCCCTTAGGATTTTTGCCTGTTTTTCCCTGGGATTCTGGACCGTTTTTTCCTCTGTGTTTGCCCTGTGTTTCTGTAAATAAACTCTTGTAAACCTGCTCCTGCCTGCCTGCCTCCTCCTCTCTGCGTTTGGGTCCTCACTGCACCGTCCCGTAACAGAACGATCTGACCATCATGGACCCAGCAGAGAGGCTCCTGTTCGAGGCTAAGGTGTCGGAGTTCGACCAGACGGTTACCGCACTGGTCGGCTCCAGTCCCATCGAGCGGTCTCTCATTCTGGAGAGACTCGCCCTTCAGCAAGGGTGGTTTAAGGAGAGACCGTGGGTGAGTCACTTTGTTCCTCGTCTGACGGACATCAGGGAAAGACTAGAGACTTTTCTATTCATGGCACCCTGTGACTCACCCTCCTGCCCGCCCACGCCCAGAACCACCAACACCGTTGCGGTCGGAGCGGCATTCCTGGCCCAGCCACCTGCTTCCCCCGGCCACGCCACGGACCCCCTCGGAGAGGAGCCTAGGCAATGCCGATCTCTGTTCGAGCAGTTCCATGGCTGGCTCCAACGCCAGGAGGAGACGGAAGGAAGTCGGCAAGGTTCCCGCCTGGCCGTCTTTTCGGGAACCGGGGTGGCCGCAGCCGTGGGGGAGGGCGCAAAAATATGCGCCCGTTCTCGGCCCTCCATTCGAGAACCTGTGCGGACAAGCCCCCCGGAGCCTGCCCCCGGTGTTGCGGACTCCACACCGCGGCCTGCCGTCGCCGCGGCCCCCCAGCCGTGGTTTCCTGCCGTCGAGGCGGACCCCCAGCCGTGGTTTCCCCCGTCGGCGGGACCACCCGGCACCCGCCGTCCGGACCCCAAACCCCGGCTCCCGCCGTCGGCGGACCCCAGAAACCGCCAGTACCCGCCGTCGGCGGACCCCAACCGCCGGCTCCCGCCCGTCAGACGGACCCCCAGACCGCCCCTGCTCCCGCCCGGCATAGGACCCCCAACCCCCGGCTACTGCCGACATTCAAGGCGGACCCCCAACCAAAATGCTGCTACCACATGGCGGACCCCCAGCCGCCGGCTGCTGCCGCCACCTGACCCCCAACCGCCGACTGCTGCCGCCCGGCGTGGCGGACCCCCAGCCGCCGACTGCTGCGCCCGGCGTGGCGGACTCCCCAACCGCCGTCCCCTGCCGGCGGGCGGACCCCCAACCGCCGGCTCCCGCCCGGCAGGCGGACCCCCAACCGCCGGCTCCCGCTAATGGCGGACCCCCCCCGCCGGCTCCCGCCAATGATGTGGATCCCCAGCCGGCGCCTGTAGGCGGACGCCCAGAGAGTGTGCACTGGACAGTCCTCCTCCCTGGAATCTGCCTCGGACCCCCAGCCCCCGGCCCGCTAAGACAAGTTCCCAGGGGTGTCCACTGAACAGTCCTCCTGGGAACAGTCCCCCCCCAGACCGGCCGACCGGCCCCCTGCCCAGACCGGCCGGCCGGCCCCTGACCCAGACCGCCGACGGCCCCCTGACCCAGGCCGGCCGGCCCCCCAGCCCCCGGTCCGGCCGGCCCCCTGACCCAAACGGTCCGGCCGGCCCCCTGACCCAAATGTCGTTCCGGCCGGCCCCTCTGACCCCCATTTAACCCTGGCACCCCCCTGAGGCGGTCCGACCGGCCCCTTTGACCCAGTAACGGTCAATTTACCGGCCCCCAGGAAGACCCGACCGACCCCTCTGACCCTGACTTGCCGGTCCGGTCCCCAGACCCTGACCAGAGATCCTACCCCAACGGTCCGACCGGCCCCCAGACCAGAGGTGCCCCACACCTCTGACCCCGGCTGATGCTCGGTGGTGGTCTGGCCCCGGCGACGGCCAACGTTTGTGGCCCTCAGTCGGCGGTCGGTGCCCCCGACCCCAACCGGCGTCTGGGCCTCTGCCCTCTCTGGGCATTGGCTCCCGGGGTCCCCCTGGTCCCGGTTCCAGGGGTCCCCGGGACCCAGTCCCCGGGCTTCCTGGGGTCCTGGCCTTAGTCCCAGGTCCCCAGGAATCCCGGCCCCCATGTTTCAAGTCCACATAGTCCTGGTTTCCCTGGTCTTATGTCCGTCCCTGTCTCTGTGCTTGTCCCCGTCACTGTGTCTGTTCCTGTCCCTGTCTCTGTGCCTGTTCGTGTCCCTGTCCCTGTGCTTGTCCCTGTGCCCTTGTCTGTCCCTGTGCTTGTCTCAGTCCCCGTGTTTGTGTCTGTCCCAGTGTTCGTCCCTGTCCCGGTCACAGTCTCTGTCCTTGTCACTGTTCCTGTCCCCGTTTTCCTCCCTTTTCCTGCGTCTGCCCCTTTCAAATTTGCCACCAAACCTGCTCTGTCTGTAGTCACACCGTCCCCGTCCGTCCCACCCAAAGTTGTCCCTGAACCGGCCCCGTCTGTCTCCACGCCGTCCGTCCTGTCCGTGTCCCGATCTGCGTCGCCTCTGCCTGTCCCGTCTCCCTGTCCCGTCTCCCTGTGGGTCTTCCGTGCGCCCCTTAACGGGCTCTTCCGTGAGCCTCTCCGCGGGTTCTTCCGTGAGCCCCTCCGCGGGTTCTTCCGTGAGCCCCTCCGCGGGTTCTTCCGTGAGCCCCTCCCCTTTCTTCCGGCTCTTCCGTGAGCCCCTCCGCGGGCTCTTCCGTGAAATCCTCCGCCCGGGCTCTTCCGTGTGCTCCTCAGCGGGCTCTTCCGTGCGTCCTTTTATGTTTCTAGCGGGCACCCTTGTGCATCCTCTCGCGCCTCCTAGTTCCCTTCCCTCTGCCCTTCCTCGGTCCCTTGTTTGGTCTCCTGGCCCTGTCCCTCTCTTTGGTCTAGTTGCCTCTCGTTCTGTCCCTTGTCTTGTTGCTCTGTCTCTTGGCTAGTTCTACTGCTGTCTCTCTAGGTGCCTCTTTGCCTCCTTCTCCGTTCGTCCGGTCTTTCTGTGTGTTCGCCTCGCTCTGTCCCTTTCCCTTCCTTTTTTCCGGTTTATTTGTGTGGGTGTCACACCCTCTTCTGTGTCTGTCTGGGTTTCCCACGTCCTGCCTCTTCCTTTCCCTGTGTCTGTCTTGCTCTCTGTGTCTTTCTTTCTTTGTGTCCCGCTCGCTCTCTCCCTGCGTCCTTGCCCTTTGTTTCCTCTTGGTTTTCTCTCCTCTGGTCCCTCACTCGCTACTGGTCTCCAGCCCTTGTTCTGTCCTTCCTTGGGCCCGCCATTAGTGCCTTCTCTTTGTTTGGTCTTCTGTCCCATCCTTTCTCCTCTCCTGCGTCCTCTAGTCTCCGTCTTGCCCCTCTTTCGCCCTCTCCTTCATCTCCTCTTCCTTGGTCTCCTCCTTCCGGTCACTCCCTCCTCCTCGGTCCCTCTCCCGCTCCCTCCTCCTCAGTCCCTCTCCCGCTCCCTCCTCCTCAGTCCCTCTCTCGCTCCCTCCTCCTCAGTCCCTCTCCCGCTCCCTCCTCCTCAGTCCCTCTCTCGCTCCCTCCTCCTCAGTCCCTCTCTCGCTCCCTCCTCCTCAGTTCCTCTCTCGCTCCCTCCTCCTCAGTGCCTCTCCTGCTCCCTCCTCCTCAGTGCCTCTCCCGCTCCCTCCTCCTCAGTGCCTCTCCCGCTCCCTCCTCCTCAGTCCCTCTTTCGCTCCCTCCTCCTCAGTCCCTCTCTCGCTCCCTCCTCCTCTGTCCCTTTTTCGCTACCTCGTTGGTCCCCCTCCTTGTTCCCTGCTCCTTTGTCCATGCTCCTCTGCGTCCTTGTCCCCTGTGCTCCCGGTTTGCCTTTATCCCCAGTGTCCCTCTGTCCCTTGGTTTCCCCGTCCCTCGGCCCCCTCGTTTCCGGTGTCTTCCGCCCTTTCTGGGTTGTTTTTGTTCCCTTTTGGGGTTTTTGTTTTTTGACATCTGGGATCTGTCTTTGGGGGGGGGTACTGTTGTGGTTTGGGGTTTTTGTTGGGGTTGTCTTCCTGTTTTTGCCTCCCTGTCTCAGTGTTTCCCCGGTCCTGTGTGCCTGATATGTCTCCTGTTCCCCAGGCCCTTGCTTTCCGTTGTTTTGGACCCCTTAGGATTTTTGCCTGTTTTTCCCTGGGATTCTGGACCGTTTTTTCCTCTGTGTTTGCCCTGTGTTTCTGTAAATAAACTCTTGTAAACTTGCTCCTGCCTGCCTCCTCCTCTCTGCGTTTGGGTCCTCACTGCACCGTCCCGTAACACAAATGTCTGACACACATTCTTTATGCTCCTTCAACAGGTCAGACATGGCCCCAGACACAGAGCCACGTGAAGGAATCGTCTTTCAGTCCAAATCAAGATGTTCAGTATTTCCTTGTGTGTACTTTGCAAAAAAAGCTGATTTATTTTACCCATATGCAAAATAAAACCTAAGATATTTCTAAGATGTTGTTATTCCTTGGCCTAGTGAGCTTTCTCAGTGATTCATCATTCCTACTGAAAGTTTAGTGTTTTAAATTGATCCAAAAGGTAATTCAGTAATGTACTGTGTAAAGTGCTGCTTTTGTTCTCACAAATGAGCGATTACATAAACATTTTTAATCCCTTTTTTATTGAAAAATATTTCCAAAACTTTTAATAGAAATATTTTAAATAAGCAATTTTTTTACATAAAGTTTTAAAAGCACAGCACACAACAGCTAAACCCTCCTCAGAATAAATCCCCTGTATTGTGTGGAAAGCATCGGTGGCCCTGCTTACTAGCCTGCGCGTTCACGGCAGGCTCGAGGACCTGTGGAGGGGGGGGGCTGTAGCGCAGCAGAGAGCAAGGGGGAGGAGCCTGTAAGGTGTGCTCGTTCAAATTTTTAGGCTAAATCCACGTTTCCTCAAAACTACCTACTGCAGCTTTAACTGAGAGACACACTGGATAGGTGATGTCTTCCCCAGACTTGGAATGAAGCTAGCATAACTTCAGGATTCCATTTTAGAGTAGCCTGAAAAAGAGTAAAATATGCCATTGACAGCCTTAAAAAGATGTAAAATATACCATTAATTAGACATTCAAGACTTTAATTTTAAAATCCTACATCAGAATGGTCCTAAATTACCTGAGTGACCCAATGGATATGTAGTGTCTAACGAAGAGTTGGAATGAACCTGGCTTAACAGTAGGAATCCATTTTAGAGCGGCATGAAGGAGAGTTAAATATGCCTTCAACAGCCTGAAAAAAAGTCAACATAGCTTTACTTTTAAGCCATTAATTCTAACCCTGATTCATAGTTTAATAACTTTTAAACAATACAACGCAGCGACTCACCAAAAGTTGCTCCTGAATCCTGACGAATTAGCCTTTACGGCGGTCTTTTCCGGGTCCGTTTAGCCTCTACAGGTGATTTTCTATCCAGCCTGGAACTTCCAGCCTCTTTAGGGGTTGTTGGGCTTTAAATCCATACCTTTAAATCCAAGATTTATCCACTTTATGTCCATAATTCATCGCGTTTTCGCTCGATTCTGCCGCTATCTCGCTGCTTCGTCTCGCCTCGTTGTTTACAGGAAGTACAGGCCCCAGTATGCCCATATATGGGAGATATCAGCCAAAGAGTATGGAGGCTGAAAGATTACAACCCTCCTAACACTTCCTACACGTCCTACACTTCCTGTCAACGTCTCTAGCATGCAATCAAAGGTGCTATAGCGGAACAAGATAGATATCTACCGTTTTATAGCGGAAATGGCCTCATTGGTTTGAGATTTGGCATATATTTGCATTATATATTATATATTTGGGCCTTTTTTGAAGAAATGTAAATAGTATGTGCTTTATATGAGTTATAATGTTTATTATGTTTATTTTTCCATGTAGAAGAACTGTTTTAGACACACAAATGCTTGTGTAGCATTGCTGTGGGTGTAATATCAATAAATAGGACATTATTATGTTATTATTGGCATAGGTAAATGTCATGAGAGAGGTTTTACTTATCTGTCTGTGATATCAATACATATCTGGAAGAGTCATGTTCCGTTTTATTTATTTATTTGTCTTTAAGGTCCTACAACCATTTTTAACATTCAAGTGACCTCATTGCAACCCAAATATTCTACTAACCCAGTTTTTCCTGAAAACAATAATGTTCAGATCTTGACTGTAGACAACAGGGTTGATGTTTTATAAGCTTTTATATAAAAAATAATTCCAGACGGACAATGAACTGTAAAAATGGCTTTAGGGCTCAGAGGGTTAACATCGTACATCAGAATGCTTTGATATTACCTGAGAGACACACTGGATAGGTGATGTCTCCCCAAGACTTGGAATGAAGCTGGGATAATATTAGGATTCCTTTTTAGAGTAGCCTGAAAAAGAGTCAAATATGCCTTTAACAGCCTGAAAAAGATTTTAAATATACCATTAATTAGACGTTCAAGGCTTTAATTTTAAAATCCTACATCAGAATGGTCCTAAATTACCTGAGTGACCCAATGGATATGTATTGTAGATATTGTAGAACTGTAAGTAACATTTTAGGACCGCAACTCTTAAAAATTCTGCAACTTCAACCTATTGTTCCAGAACTGAGACTTAACATTCCAGGACTGAAGGTTAACATTCTGAAACTTTGACCTAACATTCTAGATCGACAGCTTAACATTCTAGGAATTAAACCTAACGTTCTCCATAGTATCAAGTTGTGGAAGATCAGGATTATTTTTTAGAGTAGCCTGAAAAAGAGTAAAATATGCCATTAACAGCCTTAAAAATATGTAAAATATACCATTAATTAGACATTCAAGGCTTTAATTTTAAATTCCTACATCAGAATGGTCCTAAATTACCTGAGTGACCAAAGGGATATGTATTGTCTAACCCAGAGTTGGAATGAACCTGGCTTACCAGTAGGAATCAATTTTAGAGTGGCCTGAAGGAGAGTTAAATATGCCTTTAACAGCCTGAAAAATGGCAATATCACTTTACTTTTAAGCCCTTAATTTTAACATCGTACATCAGAATGCTCTGATATTACCTGAGAGACACACTGGAAAGGTGATGTCTCCCCAGACTTGGAATGATGCTGGCATAACATCAGGATTCCATTTTAGAGTAGCCTGAAAAAGAGTAAAATATGCCTTTAACAGCCTGAAAAAGATTTAAAATATACCATTAATTAGACATTCAAGTCTTTAATTTTAAAATCCTACATCAGCATGGTCCTAATTTACCTGAGTGACCCAATGGATATGTATTGTCTAACGAAGAGTTGGAAAGAACCTGGCTTAACAGTAGGAATCCATTTTAGAGCGGCATGAAGGAGAGTTAAATATGCCTTTAACAGCCTGAAAAAATGTCAATATAGCTGACAGAGAAATTCGTTTTTTATATGTTCCTTATTAGACAATTCTCTGTAGTAGTGTCTTAGAATATTATACCTTGCATGCTTAAATTCATATTCATATCATAATCATAACTTTCATGCTTATCATATATTCATATCTTGCTTGACGTATATTCATGTATGCTTTATATTTTATATGCACATTTAACCAACTATGTTTTCCTTGAAACACCGCCATAAAGTACTCTGTTGTAAATCCTTTAGATAGTCTTAATTTCGAGGTCAGGCAGAGGGTCAGGTTGCCCCGGCAATCTGCACTCTGTCCTCCTTTTTGTGTAGGCATGAACCAAACACCAGATGCCTTAGACTCAACAACTGTAAATCTTTGTGTGTGTGTGCTTCAATAAAAAGACTTTGCTTTTAGTTTCTAGTTGCCAGAGTTCCGTGGAAGCAATACTGACAGGCAGGTTGCTCTTGCGGAACTTTCCCTTTTGCAAAAGTCTGTCAACTGCACATTAGCCGTCTGCGTCTCGTTTCTTTGCTTGACCATGGTTATTTAGTAAGATAAAGTGTTATGAACCTGACATTTTCTGGTGCCGAAAACCGGGAGTCAACAGCTGAGGAGTCCAGGACCGCCCGATCAAGGCCAGATGATCTGTTAACAGCCGTCCACCTCTTCGTGGGACGGGGCCATAGGTTGGTCCGGTGCCGCCCTGCACCCTTGGTGACGACTCCCCATGGTCAAGCGGCGGACAGAGACGGTGAGTGTGGCAGTTCTGAGTTTCTCATGTAAAAAAGTGGTGCGCAGTTTTTGCTAGCTAGAATTTGTACTTTGGAGTGACAAATTGAGAGTGTTGTTGATTACGACCCGCTGTCTGGAGACTTTATTGGGGCTATTATTCTGTTCACCTGTATGCGCATGCAAAGCGCTCAACGTAACGGCTGTGTGTCTTACGGTCTAGGACTTTATTGAGTGATTTTGTGCAAAACGCTTAACGTAACGGCTGTGTGTCTTACGGTCTAGGACTTTATTGAGTGGTTTTGTTGTGGGTGCTGGGGGCAGATAATACCGCTCAAAGCCTGGTTGTTTTTGATTAATGCTTGCCGTCTAGGGACATGGCTAAAAGTAAAAGCGGAGCTATCAGTTGGTTCTGACTAGTTCCGGGACGTCCAAAGCGACACGTTTCCCGTGCGGGGGAGACCGGTGTCTAGAAGCCATCCTGATTGGGTTCGGGTTCGGCAGGGGTGATCACCGGCTTTTTGTTTCCCGAGACACCGTGTGTGTGTTGTCACTGCGGTGGTATAGTCGGAAGCGCTGTGTGTTCACAGCGAGGCAGTGTTGTTTGTTTGTGTATTGTAGCAGTGCACTGTTTGCTATGTGTTTTGTGTTCTATGTTGTGTTTCACTATTACGCTATGTGTGTTGACTCATAGTGGGTAGCGGATTTGTGTTTGTTTCCTGACGCTGGTCAGAAGCGCTGGGTGTTTTTCCCGTAGCGAGTTAGTGTTTGTTTCCTGACGCTGGTCAGAAGCGCTGGGTGTTTTTCCCGTAGCGAGTTAGTGTATTGTTTGTGACAATTTGTTTGTTTGTTTGCTGGTTTGGTTGTGAGACAATAAGAGTGTTGCTGCACAGCGGTTTATTGTGATAACTTGTGGTTCTTTGTGAGACTTTGCTTAGGACAGGGACACAGGTTGGTGTAGAGCACAGCGGTTTATTGTGATTTGTGAAGTTTTATTGTCGCAGTGTTTTATTGTGATGTGTGATTTGAGAAATAGAGCAGGACAGATGGGTAAAAACCAAAGTACCGCTGTACCTAGCTAAAGATGTAAAATTCATGGAAAAAACCTTCCCAGGAAGTATGGAATTTGTGAAAGATTGGACAAAGAAATACGGCTTTGATTGTAAACTTAGAAGGAGAAAAAGAGACGGGGATAGACTACAGAGAGAGTTGTGTGCTGCAGGAATGTGGAGGAAGCAGGCAGCCAAAGAGGGACAGAGACAGATAAGGGGAAACTACAGAGACAACTTTTTTCCCTTGTTCTCTGTTTGCGCCTTTTTATTTGGAATATAACGAAAACCAAGCATAAATCAAATCTGAAAATGGGGATTCACTAAAAAAGATTGAACATTGGGTTGGATTGATTGGAAAATTGGATGGGAACAGTCAGAACTGGAAACAACGGAGCCTGGGGCCCCTAAATAAAGGTGAGCAGAACCTGTTGGGAATCGAATCTGCACATTGGTGAAATCTAAAATAAGGCAATGATGTTTTCATGGTCTGACTGATAAAAATTGGAGTGATCCAGTGGGGTTAATTATGCTACGTGTTGTTGAAGAGTAAAGTGTAGCCAAACAGTGGGTTTGGTGAGAAGTAGTGTGTATTGTGTCTGAGAGACAGACTACACACATGGAAGAACAATGTGTTAAAATTTCTGAACGCAGAACCTCTTGAAACATGAGTAGTGTTAAAATTTCTTAACAAATTCTATGAGGAGTAATGCATGTATACATGTTTACAATCACAATTGTATGAGGGTGTCTGACAAATTACATACATTGATTACTAAGTTGGGACCAGATCCCTATAGATTACAGATGGACTTATTGGTAAAAAGAAAAGGAAAAAAACAATGAGTCAGAGAGCTAGTGAAAGAAATTAGGAAAAGTAAGGAAGAATATTAAACAGTTGGTTGATACCAATTCCAAAATTGTTAGATTTAAAAAGGAAAAAGTAATGGAAGAATATAAAACAGTTGATTGATACCAATTCCAAAATTGTTAGATTTAAGAAAAATAAGGAAAAAAAGTACGTGCATGTACGTGTGTATGTGTATATATATATATATGGAGATATATGTATGCATATATATACATATTTGAAATTGCTCAAGAAGAATGAGACAGAGTACATGGATTGCCACTGTTATGGGAAGACTAAGTTTATTTTTGTTTTTTTAATTTTTAATGGGAATTCAAATTTGTACTTTCAAACATTTTATTTCCAGTATGTTTTTTTTTAAGTCAAAAATTAAGGTGCTTAGTCATGGAGGGACATGAGCAACCTGGTCACAAATACAGACAAACAGCTGAACATTCAGAGGAAACCTGAGGTTGTATATGTGTAGATATGAATTTGTTTTTGATTAAGGTACAATTACGTTAACAGCCGCTAGATTTGTAAAAAACATTGTTGAAGTAGTTTAAAAATGCCATGTCAAAATTCTGAAAAAAGACAACTATTGTGTTAGTGCCAAAATAAGACCAGATTGCTCCAGTCAAGTGCCACACGTTTCACTAGCAAACACATATGATATGAGATGGAAAGATTTGGGAGAAGTGGCACTCAAAGTTCATAGAGCAGATGATTAAGGGCCAGTTGATGACCCAGGGTTGGCATACAGCCCCTCCAGTGAAAGGTATAGATATCAACAGGGGTGGGAGGTGCTTACCACACCCAACCTATGCAAAACTGACCAATGATTTACGTCCATAGGTCTGAGTGAGAGAGAGATGTACAGGACCTAGCAGGGGTCCTTTAATGTTTATGGACTAAAGGGCCTGCCTATGTAGGCCTGATAAAAGCTGCCCAGAAACAAAAACAAGGCCAGACTGGCAGCCCAGGGTGAGACAATGCCCACTAAAACCAGAGGCAGAGAGAGACATTGCACCTGTAATTAGAGAGTTAGTAGAAGCAGGACTAATCAGAGAGTATCCTGACTAGCCATGTGATACACCAATTTTTCAGTAAAAAAAAGGTGATAAGGTTCATTGGCGCTTGATTCGAGATATAAGACAGGTAACTGAGGCCTGTAATAAGACAATCTCATAGACAAGATTTTCTTTTAGTTAATTGTTCATATATTAAGTGGATCTACATTGTAGGTGCCTCTGAAACATGAGCTTCCTAAAGATAGATCCTTGAATAGAGCCTCCGGCGTCTAGAGACAGCTAGTATTGTTATGGCTTTGCAATTTATCACTGTGAGCAAATAGGCAACAAAAAGCTGGCGCCTTGAGAGATATGCAACGGTCAGCTTGCCCAAACTGTAGGTTAATGCCTGAACCAATCTACAGACGAGATAAATTTCTAGCTTCTAAGATTGAATGACAGCTACAGTCATTTTTTGTTTTAGTTTTTTTGTATGTTTTGATATTTTTTTTTTGACGCACTAGGCGGGTGCTCAGGGACAGCTCTGGCTCCTAGAAGCCTGAGAAACAGAAAACAGAAGGATGAAGTGTGTTGTTTAAGATTAGAGTGTTTTCCAAACATGGTCTGGTTTCTGTTGGGGCAAACGGGAGATAAGGAGCAGTCATGTGTTATGCACAGAGCTGTGGGGTCACTCTGTGACTCTGTTCGTTGTGAAGTTAGAAGTTAGAAGTTGAAGAAGTGTAGAAGTTCAGTTCTTGTCATTTTGGTTTGTTTTGTTTCAACAAGGTCTCTACTTCGCAACGAATTCCTGAGTTTGGCTTAACAGAAACAAGCAGTACAGTCCAGAGCCCCCACACTAGACATTAGACACACTAAAACTCAGGAGCTACAAGACCTTATCTGACACGCCTAGGGCCTTGATCAACAAAATGAGATGGAACAATGTGGGGGAAAAAAAGCTTTTCCTCACCTAAAAGAAGAGCTAATGTCATCCACAACATTTGAACAGACTGTGGATTTTAGGGAAAGATTTTTGGCCTCAGTAGAATAAAGTCAGAGAGAAACACAGTGAAGGTCACAGACATACACTGAGATAGCAGCCTAGTCAGCCAGAGCCAAGCGCGCCCCCGAGCCCCTCCCCTCTCTGCTCCTCTCCTTCTGTGGAACAGGATACAGAGCAGCACACAGACAGTCAGAGAGACAGTTGTAATACAGACTTGCTGCAGACTTGCTAGTGAAGTTACTTCAGGCTATTCAATTACCACACAGATTAGCTACTTGCAAGTGTGCAGCGCATACTAAGCGACAAAGATCCGGTCAGTTTAGGTAATGCAAAAGCAGATGAGAAAGCTAAGGGAGCAGCTGTAAGATCAGAGCTCTTAGCGGTTCAAGAGGAACCACAGAATCCGATGCCTACAGAAGTACTGAAAAACATGCAAGACAACTCTCCCCAAAACCAAGAAAGGTGTTTGGCTATCAGATGGTGCCACTTGTATTGATGGCCTATATCAGAAAGATGACAAGCCCTGCTTGCCTAAAAATTTATCATATAGTAGCTGGGTTTGGGCCATGGCGAAGAGCCGCTGTCCCACAGCCATGTCCCAACAGCGGGGAAAATTACAGTACAGAAGGTGTTTCACACCTTCAAGGGATTAAATTCTTACTTAAAAAATTAATCCGCAGGGAAATGTAAGACCAAAGAGGAAATGCCCACAAGGGTCACATCCGAGATCCTACACATGGATTTCATAGAGCTAAAGCTGATGCCATTACTGTAGCCAAAACACTCGCTAAAACGGTAATACCCCAGTATGGCATCCCAAGAATAATTTGGAGTGATAATGGCCCACATTTTGTAAATGAGACAGTAACAGTAACATTGCTAGGACAACACCTAGGCATAGAACTGAAGAGACACTGTTCCTACCACCCCAAAGTGCCGGATTGGTCGAGAGGACTAACGGCACAGTAAAAAATAGGCTAAAGAAAATTATGGATCAGACAGGAAAGCCATGGCCAGAGTGTCTTCCCCTATTAGAGGTGTACATGAGAATTACACCAAACACGGCAGGACTGACACCTTTTGAAGTGGTTCATGGCAGGCCGTTTATTTTACCTTTTTGGAAGGGGTCCCCTGGGCAGAGAAAAGTGATGATCCAGGAGCCCTTTTTAGGATGTGTGCAAAGTGTTTAGAGATAGGACTGTTCAAAGTGCATGTAATCTGTCTATCTCTCCCCTCTGTCTCCCCAGGTGGGGAGACTCCAGCCAGATGACCAAGTGCTGATAAAAGTGATAAAGAGGAAGTGCTGGTCATCACCAAAGTGGGAGGGGCCGCACACTGTGCTCATCACCACGCCCACAGCTGTAAAGATTGCTGAACGATCCCGTGGGTTCACCAAAGTCACTGTAAAAACATCATTCCATTCCCACACCCCGAATAGGCTGGAGGGCGGGCGGTATCAAAACCTTTGCCTGCTGAAGAAAGAAGAAACCAACTGAGACTTTATACTCCAGCTATGGGTGAACTAAAGGGATGGGTTTGTTCTGTCCTACTGGTCCTCTGCGTTGCCGACAGCGACTAAGGGACCACAATGAAAGGTTTCACATGGCAAACCGTATGCTCATCGACGAAGCCATGAAAGACTATGATGTGGTTTACAATTCGTCCTTTGATTTGAACCTGTGGTATTGCTATGCTAAATATGTAACCAAATCTGAGAACCAAAAAAACTGTTATGTATGCACACGTATGCCAATTTCCGCCCACAACCCGTAGGTTGTCCCGAAACCCCGTCGGCGCCAGCACCATCTTCCCACACGCGCTACCCTCCGCCTTAACACCCACTCTGTTGAACGAGACCCTGAATTGGCAAATGGTCCCGCCATTGACTGTATGCAAATTGGACATGTCACCAAGTCTGTAGGTAATAAGACTTGTGTGCCCTATTTCCAGGCCCCTGATGCATTGAGAACATATGGCCAGCTAGGAGTCAATTGGCTGTGTGGCTCCTACATGTCCCTAGATTTACCGGTGGGTTGGGAGGGTCATTGCGCTCTAGAACCGGCAGATCATTCACACATGGTAACGCTCCGCCACCACCCACGTGCGAGGCGTAGTGCTTTGGAAACGCCATGACAGCGTAGGGGGGATCGGATGTCCCCAAAGGTCACGAGCTGTGGTCAGATGGCCAGAAAGTTTTGCATGCACTTTTCCGTGGGTAGGGGTGGGTAAAGTTGAGCTGAGAATGGAAACAATCAGTTACCGAGTAGGACTGTTCATGAATTCAACCGTAACAGCCCTGTCAAAAATACGCGAAGAATTGACCGCTATAAGATTGATTGCCCTACAAAATAGGCTGGTGTTAGACCAGTTGACGGCATCACAAGGTGGTGTGTGTGCGCTTATTGGTGCTACGTGTTGCACCTTTATCCCAGATAATGACAAAGATACTAGTGTCGTTCAGAAAGCCATTCTTAATTTGACTGCTCTTAGAGATGCTGCTAGAGAGTCAACAGCTGAGGCAGATAATGTAGTTAAGCGGAGATTTCCTCTCCTGGTTAACTTCAGGACCTTGGTATGGATTATTGCTTAGAATTGTTACTTTCCTTGTAGCAGTACTTGTAATATTTTTCATACACTGATACAACTGACCAACTATGCACATGTCCAGTTTCATCAGCTCTCTGCTAAATCTGATAAGTAATGATGAATGTGTCCCAAGCCCACACAATGATGTATTAAAGCACACATAAACCTTTGAACTCATCTTGGCCAAAAGGGTGATCGCTCCCTAAGGGAGGGTCGAGAAGGAATTTTTCCTTTCTAACAGACGGAAAGGGTTTTTTGCCTTCTCCCTGATGAAGAGTAAACAAGTATCCTATCCTGTGTGTGCATGCTTTGACGTAATTATTGAAAACCGCAACCCGGAGTCATAATTGCTGATGTTTGTTAAATGTACAACAGGAGGGAAATGACAGAGAAATTCGTTTTTTATATGTTCCTTATTAGACAATTCTCTGTAGTAGTGTCTTAGAATATTATACCTTGCATGCTTAAATTCATATTCATATCATAATCATAACTTTCATGCTTATCATATATTCATATCTTGCTTGACGTATATTCATGTATGCTTTATATTTTATATGCACATTTAACCAACTATGTTTTCCTTGAAACACCGCCATAAAGTACTCTGTTGTAAATCCTTTAGATAGTCTTAATTTCGAGGTCAGGCAGAGGGTCAGGTTGCCCCGGCAATCTGCACTCTGTCCTCCTTTTTCTGTGTAGGCATGAACCAAACACCAGATGCCTTAGACTCAACAACTGTAAATCTTTGTGTGTGTGTGCTTCAATAAAAAGACTTTGCTTTTAGTTTCTAGTTGCCAGAGTTCCGTGGAAGCAATACTGACAGGCAGGTTGCTCTTGCGGAACTTTCCCTTTTGCAAAAGTCTGTCAACTGCACATTAGCCGTCTGCGTCTCGTTTCTTTGCTTGACCATGGTTATTTAGTAAGATAAAGTGTTATGAACCTGACAATAGCTTTACTTTTAAGCCCTTAATTTTAACATCGTACATCAGAATGCTTTGATATTACCTGAGAGACATACTGGATCGGTGATGTCTCCCCCTGACTTGGAATGAAGCTGGCATAATATTAGGATTCCTTTTTAGAGTAGCCTGAAAAAGAGTAAAATATGCCTTTAACAGCCTGAAAAACATTTAAAATATACCATTAACTAGACATTCAAGGCTTTAATTGTAAAATCCTACATCAGAATGGTCCTAAATTACCTGAGTGACCAAAGGGATATGTATTGTCTCACCCAGAGTTGGAATGAACCTGGCTTAACAGTAGGAATCAATTTTAGAGTGGACTGAAGGAGAGTTAAATATGCCTTTAACAGCCTGAAAAATGCCAATATCACTTTACTTTTAAGCCCTTAATTTTAATATCGTCCATCAGAATGCTCTGATATTACCTGAGAGACACACTGGAAAGGTGATGTCTCCCCCAGACTTGGAATGATGCTGGCATAACATCAGGATTCCATTTTAGAGTAGCCTGAAAAAGAGTAAAATATGCCTTTAAAAGCCTGAAAAAAGATTTAAAATATACCATTAATTAGACATTCAAGGCTTTCATTTTAAAATCCTAAATCAGAATGGTCCTAAATTACCTGAGTGACCAAAGGGATATGTATCAGGATTCCTTTTTAGAGTAGCCTGAAAAAGAGTAAAATATGCCTTTAACAGCCTGAAAAAGATTTAAAATATACCATTAATTAGACATTCAAGGCTTTCATTTTAAAATCCTACATCAGAATGGTCCTAAATTACCTGAGTGACCCAATGGATATGTATTGTAGATATTGTAGAACTGTAAGTAACATTTTAGGACTATAACTCTTAAAATTTTAAAACTACAACCTATTGTTTACAGACCTGCAACTTAACATTACATAACTGCAGTTTAACATTCTTGAACTTAAAGCAACATTGTAGAATGGCAGCTTAACATTCTAGAACTTCGTCCTAACATTCTAGAACTGCCAAGTAACATTCTAGAATTGTAACATTTCAATAATTGTAAGTAACATTTTAGGACCGCAACTGAAAATCTTATGAAGTGCTTGACTAGCTCAGTCGGTAGAGCATGAGACTCTTAATCTCAGGGTCGTATTGTTTAAGCCCCAGTTGGAAAGCATCCTGGCTTAACAGTGGTGTTTTAAAGAGAGTGGGAATATGAGTTCTCCGTAACAGGTGGCTGTATTTGGGAAGATCGGCTTTACCTTTAATCCCAGTGTAAAAATTTTAAATTACCAGACTAAAAATGCCTGCATTCTACGATCATGGCCTGTGGTGACCACTGGTCCTCAGATCATTCTCCCCAGTCTGGTGACAATGCATGTTCAAATTCAAAACTTCAACCTATTGATCTAGAACTGCAACTTAACATTCCAGAACTGCATTTTAACATTCTTGAACTTAAAGCTAACATTCTAGAACTACCAGGTTAATTAAAATTCAAACCTAACAATCTAGAACTACAACATGAAATTTTAGAACTGTAATTAACATTTTAGGACCGCAACTCTTAAAATTCTGCAACTTCAACCTATTGTTCCAGAACTGAGACTTAACATTCCAGGACTGAAGGTTAAAATTCTGAAACTTTGACCTAACATTCTAGATCGACAGCTTAACATTCTAGGAATTAAACCTAAATTCTCCATAGTATCAGTTGGAAGATCAGGATTTTTTTTAGAGTGGCCTGAAATAGATTTTAAGCCCTTAATTTTAAAATCATATTGCTCTGATATTAACTGAGAGACACACTGGATAGGTGATGTCTCCCCCAGACTTGGAAAAGCTGGGAAATATTAGGATTCCTTTTTAGAGTAGCCTGAAAAAGAAAAATATGCCTTTAACAGCCTGAAAAGATTTAAAATACCATTAATTAGACATTCAAGGCTTTAATTTTAAATCCTACATCAGAATGGTCCTAAATTACCTGAGTGACCAAAGGGATATGTATTGTCTAACCCAGAGTTGGAATGAACCTGGCTTAACAGTAAGAATCAATTTTAGAGTGGCCTGAAGGAGAGTTAAATATGCCTTTAACAGCCTGAAAAAATGTCAATATTACTTTACTTTTAAGCCCTTAATTTTAACATCGTACATAGAATGCTCTGATATTACCTGAGAGACACACTGGAAAGGTGATGTCTCCCCCAGACTTGGAATGAAGCTGGCATAACATCAGGATTCCATTTTAGAGTAGCCTGAAAAAGAGTAAAATATGCCTTTAACAGCCTGAAAAAACATTTAAAATATACCATTAATTAGACATTCAAGGCTTTAATTTTAAAATCCTACATCAGAATGGTCCTAAATTACCTGAGTGACCAAAGGATATGTATTGTCTAACCCAGAGTTGAATGAACCTGGCTTAACAGTAGGAATCAATTTTAGAGTGGCCTGAAGGAGAGTTAAATATGCCTTTAACAGCCTGAAAAAATGCCAATATCACTTTACTTTTTAAGCCCTTAATTTTAACATCGTACATCAGAATGCTCTGATATTACCTGAGAGACACATTGGATAGGTGATGTCTCCCCCAGACTTGGAATGATGCTGGCATAACATCAGGATTCCTTTTTAGAGTAGCCTGAAAAAGAGTAAAATATGCCTTTAACAGCCTGAAAAACATTTAAAATATACCATTAACTAGACATTCAAGGCTTTAATTGTAAAATCCTACATCAGAATGGTCCTAAATTACCTGAGTGACCAAAGGGATATGTATTGTCTAACCCAGAGTTGGAATGAACCTGGCTTAACAGTAGGAATCAATTTAAGAGTGGCCTGAAGGAGAGTTAAATATGCCTTTAACAGCCTGAAAAATGCCAATATTAAAAATTTTAACATCGTACATCAGAATGCTCTGATATTACCTGAGAGACACACTGGATAGGTCATGTCTCCCCCAGACTTGGAATGATGCTGGCATAACATCAGGATTCCTTTTTAGAGTAGCCTGAAAAAGTGTAAAATATGCCTTTAACAGCCTGAAAAATTTAAAATATACCATTAATTAGACATTCAAGGCTTTAATTTTAAAATCCTACATCAGAATGGTCCTAAATTACCTGAGTGACCAAATGGATATGTATTGTCTAACCCAGAGTTCCAATGAAAAATCTGGCTTACCAGACTAAAATCCATTTTAGATCATGGCCTGTGGTGACCTGCTGGTCCTCAAATCATACTAAAGTCTGGTGACAAATGTCAAATTCTAAAACTTTAACCTTTTCTAGAACTGCAACTTAACATTCCAGAACTGCATTTTAACATTCTTGAACTTAAAGCTAACATTCTAGAACTGCAGATTATTGTTCTAAAACTCAAACCTAACAATCTAGAACTACAACATAAAATTTTAGAACTGTAATTAACATTTTAGGACCGCAACTCTTAAAATTCTGCAACTTAACCTATTGTTCCAGAACTGAGACTTAACATTCCAGGACTGAAGGTTAACATTCTGAAACTTTGAACTAACATTCTAGATCGACAGCTTAACATTCTAGGAATTAAACCTAACGTTCTCCATAGTATCAAATTGTGGAAGATCAGGATTATTTTTTAGAGTAGCCTGAAAAAGAGTAAAATATGCCATTAACAGCCTTAAAAAGATGTAAAATATACCATTAATTAGACATTCAAGGCTGTAATTTTAAATTCCTACATCAGAATGGTCCTAAATTACCTGAGTGACCAAAGGGATATGTATTGTCTAACCCAGAGTTGGAATGAACCTGGCTTAACAGTAGGAATCCATTTTAGAGTGGCCTGAAGGAGAGTTAAATATGCCTTTAACAGCCTGAAAAATGACAATATCACTTTACTTTTAAGCCCTTAATTTTAACATCGTACATCAGAATGCTCTGATATTACCTGAGAGACACACTGGAAAGGTGATGTCTCCCCCAGACTTGGAATGATGCTGGCATAACATCAGGATTCCATTTTAGAGTAGCCTGAAAAAGAGTAAAATATGCCTTTAACAGCCTGAAAAAGATTTAAAATATACCATTAATTAGACATTCAAGGCTTTAATTTTAAAATCCTACATCAGAATGGTCCTAAATTACCTGAGTGACCAAAGGGATATGTATTGTCTAACCCAGAGTTGGAATGAACCTGGCTTAACAGTAGGAATCAATTTTAGAGTGGCCTGAAGGAGAGTTAAATATGCCTTTAACAGCCTGAAAAATGCCAATATCACTTTACTTTTAAGCCCTTAATTTTAAAATCGTACATCAGAATGCTCTGATATTAACTGAGAGACACACTGGATAGGTGATGTCTCCCCAAGACTTGGAATGATGCTGGCATAACATCAGGATTCCATTTTTTAGAGTAGCCTGAAAAAAGTAAAATATGCCTTTAACAGCCTGAAAAAGATTTAAAATATACCATTAATTAGACATTCAAGGCTTTAATTTTAAAATCCTACATCAGAATGGTCCTAAATTACCTGAGTGACCAAAGGGATATGTATTGTCTAACCCAGAGTTGGAATGAACCTGGCTTAACCAGTAGGAATCAATTTTAGAGTGGCCTGCTTTAGGACTTTTAAGCCCTTAATTTAAAAAAATCGTACATCAGAGGAGAGTTAAATATGCCTTTAACAGCCTGAAAAAATGCCAATATCACTTTACTTTTAAGCCCTTAATTTTAACATCGTACATCAGAATGCTCTGATATTTCCTGAGAGACACACTGGAAAGGTGATGTCTCCCCCAGACTTGGAATGATGCTGGCATAACATCAGGATTCCATTTTAGAGTAGCCTGAAAAAGAGTAAAATATGCCTTTAACAGCCTGAAAAAGATTTAAAATATATACCATTAATTAGACATTCAAGGCTTTCATTTTAAAATCCTACATCAGAATGGTCCTAAATTACCTGAGTGACCAAAGTGATATGTATCAGGATTCCTTTTTAGAGTAGCCTGAAAAAGAGTAAAATATGCCTTTAACAGCCTGAAAAAGATTTAAAATATACCATTAATTAGATATTCAAGGCTTTCATTTTAAAATCCTACATCAGAATGGTCCTAAATTACCTGAGTGACCAAAGGGATATGTATTGTGATTCTGTAAGAGTTGGAATGAACCTGGCTAACAGTAGGAATTAATTTTGATTGAATTCTTGAACTTAAAGCTAACATTATAGAATGGCAGCTTAACATTCTAGAACTTCGTCCTAACATTCTAGAACTTCCAAGTAACATTCTAGAATTGTAAAATTTCAAAAATTGTAAGTAACATTTTAGGACCTCAACTGAAACTCTTAAGAAGTGCCTGACTAGCTCAGTCGGTAGAGCATGAGACTCTTAATCTCAGGGTCGTGGGTTCGAGGTCGTGGTAATTTAGGACCATTCTGAGGTTCGAGCCCCACGTTGGGCATTGGTGTTTTAAAGAGTGGGAATCCGTGAGTTCTCCGTAGTATCGGGTGGCTGTATTTGGGAAGATCGGCTGGAAGATAAGCAGTTCCATCCCAGTGTAAAATCCCTGTAAATTACCAGACTAAAATGTGCCTGCATTCTACCCATCATGGCCTGTGGTGACCTGCTGGTCCTCAGATCATACTAAAGTCTGGTGACAATGCATGTTCAAATTCTAAAACTTCAACCTATTGATCTAGAACTGCAACTTAACGTTCCAGAACTGCATTTTAAAATTCTTGAACTTAAAGCTAACATTCTAGAACTGCAGATTATTGTTCTAAAACTCAAACCTAACAATCTAGAACTACAACATAAAATTTTAGAACTGTAATTAACATTTTAACACCCTGCAACTCTTAAAATTCTGCAACTTCAACCTATTGTTCCAGAACTGAGACTTAACATTCCAGGACTGAAGGTTAACATTCTGAAACTTTGACCTAACATTCTAGATCGACAGCTTAACATTCTAGGAATTAAACCTAACGTTCTCCATAGTATCAAATTGTGGAAGATCAGGATTATTTTTTAGAGTAGCCTGAAAAAGAGTAAAATATGCCATTAACAGCCTTAAAAAGATGTAAAATATACCATTAATTAGACATTCAAGGCTGTAATTTTAAATTCCTACATCAGAATGGTCCTAAATTACCTGAGTGACCAAAGGGATATGTATTGTCTAACCCAGAGTTGGAATGAACCTGGCTTAACAGTAGGAATCAATTTTAGAGTGGCCTGAAGGAGAGTTAAATATGCCTTTAACAGCCTGAAAATGACAATATCACTTTACTTTTAAGCCCTTAATTTTAACATCGTACATCAGAATGCTCTGATATTACCTGAGAGACACACTGGAAAGGTGATGTCTCCCCAGACTTGGAATGATGCTGGCATAACATCAGGATTCCATTTTAGAGTAGCCTGAAAAAAGAGTAAAATATGCCTTTAACAGCCTGAAAAAGATTTAAAATATACCATTAATTAGACATTCAAGGCTTTCATTTTAAAATCCTACATCAGAATGGTCCTAAATTACCTGAGTGACCAAAGGGATATGTATTGTCTAACCCAGAGTTGGAATGAACCTGGCTTACCAGTAGGAATCAATTTTAGAGTGGCCTGAAGGAGAGTTAAATATGCCTTTAACAGCCTGAAAAATGCCAATATCACTTTACTTTTAAGCCCTTAATTTTAACATCGTACATCAGAATGCTCTGATATTACCTGAGAGACACACTGGAAAGGTGATGTCTCCCCCAGACTTGGAATGATGCTGGCATAACATCAGGATTCCATTTTAGAGTAGCCTGAAAAAGAGTAAAATATGCCTTTAACAGCCTAAAAAAGATTTAAAATATACCATTAATTAGACATTCAAGGCTTTAATTTTAAATTCCTACATCAGAATGGTCCTAAATTACCTGAGTGACCAAAGGGATATGTATTGTCTAACCCAGAGTTGGAATGAACCTGGCTTACCAGTAGGAATCAATTTTAGAGTGGCCTGAAGGAGAGTTAAATATGCCTTTAACAGCCTGAAAAATGCCAATATCACTTTACTTTTAAGCCCTTAATTTTAACATCGTACATCAGAATGCTCTGATATTACCTGAGAGACACACTGGAAAGGTGATGTCTCCCCCAGACTTGGAATGATGCTGGCATAACATCAGGATTCCATTTTAGAGTAGCCTGAAAAAGAGTAAAATATGCCTTTAACAGCCTGAAAAAGATTTAAAATATACCATTAATTAGACATTCAAGGCTTTCATTTTAAAATCCTACATCAGAATTGTCCTAAATTACCTTCTTGACCAAAGTGATATGTATCAGGATTCCTTTTTAGAGTAGCCTGAAAAAGAGTAAAATATGCCTTTAACAGCCTGAAAAAGATTTAAAATATACCATTAATTAGATATTCAAGGCTTTCAATTTAAAATCCTACATCAGAATTGTCCTAAATTACCTGAGTGACCAAAGGGATATGTATTGTCTAACCCAGAGTTGGAATGAACCTGGCTTAACAGTAGGAATTAATTTTGATTGAATTCTTGAACTTAAAGCTAACATTATAGAATGGCAGCTTAACATTCTAGAACTTCGTCCTAACATTCTAGAACTTCCAAGTAACATTCTAGAATTGTAAAATTTCAAAAATTGTAAGTAACATTTTAGGACCTCAACTGAAACTCTTAAGAAGTGCCTGACTAGCTCAGTCGGTAGAGCATGAGACTCTTAATCTCAGGGTCGTTTCGAGGTTGTGGTAATTTAGGACCATTCTGAGGTTCGAGCCCCACGTTGGGCATTGGTGTTTTAAAGAGTGGGAATCCGTGAGTTCTCCGTAGTATCGGGTGGCTGTATTTGGGAAGATCGGCTGGAAGATAAGCAGTTCCATCCCAGTGTAAAAATCCCTGTAAATTACCAGACTAAAATGTGCCTGCATTCTACGATCATGGCCTGTGGTGACCTGCTGGTCCTCAGATCATACTAAAGTCTGGTGACAATGCATGTTCAAATTCTAAAACTTCAACCTATTGATCTAGAACTGCAACTTAACATTCCAGAACTGCATTTTAAAATTCTTGAACTTAAAGCTAACATTCTAGAACTGCAGATTATTGTCCTAAAACTCAAACCTAACAATCTAGAACTACAACATAAAATTTTAGAACTGTAATTAACATTTTAGGACCGCAACTCTTAAAATTCTGCAACTTCAACCTATTGTTCCAGAACTGAGACTTAACATTCCAGGACTGAAGGTTAACATTCTGAAACTTTGACCTAACATTCTAGATCGACAGCTTAACATTCTAGGAATTAAACCTAATGTTCTCCATAGTATCAAATTGTGGAAGATCAGGATTATTTTTTAGAGTAGCCTGAAAAAGAGTAAAATATGCCATTAACAGCCTTAAAAAGATGTAAAATATACCATTTTAATTAGAATTTAAATTAATTTTAAACACATCAGAATGGTCCTAAATTACCTGAGAACCAAAGGATAACATCAGGATTCCTTTTTTAGATTAGCCTGAAAAAGAGTAAAATATGCCTTTAACAGCCTGAAAAGATTTAAAATATACCATTAATTAGACATTCAAGGCTTTCATTTTAAGATCCCACATCAGAATGGTCCTAAATTACCTGAGTGACCCAATGGATATGTATTGTAGATATTGTAGAACTGTAAGTAACATTTTAGGACCATAACTCTTAAAATTCTAAACTACAACCTATTGTTCCAGACCTGCAACTTAACATTACATAACTGCAGTTTAACATTCTTGAACTTAAAGCTAACATTGTAGAATGGCAGCTTAACATTCTAGAACTTCGTCCTAACATTCTAGAACTGCCAAGTAGCATTCTAGAATTGTAACATTTCAAAAATTGTAAGTAACATTTTAGGACCGCAACTGAAAAACCTTTTAAGAAGTGCCTGACTAGCTCAAATAGACATTCAAGCATGAGACTTTAAAATATCAGGGGTCAAATTACCTGAGAACCACGTTGGATGGTGCTGTTTTAAAGATTGGGAACCTGAGTTCTCCATATTATCAGGTGGCTGTTTTGGGAAGATCGGCTGGAAGATAAGCCTTCCATCCCAGTGTAAAAATCCCTGTAAATTACCAGACTAAAATGTGCCTGCATTCTACGATCATGGCCTGTAACCTGCTGGTCCTCAGATCATTCTAAAGTCTGGTGACAATGCATGTTCAAATTCTAAAACTTCAACCTATTGATCTAGAACTGCAACTTAACATTCCAGGACTGAAGGTTAACATTCTGAAACTTTGACCTGTCTTCTAGATCCAGCTTAACATTCTAGGAATGAACCTAACGCTTCTCCATAGTATCAAGTTGTGGAAGATCAGGATTATTTTTTTGAGTAGCCTGAAAAAAGAGTAAAATATGCCTTTAACAGCCTGAAAAAAAGATTTAAAATATACCATTAATTAGACATTCAAGGCTTTCATTTTAAGATCCCACATCAGAATGGTCCTAAATTACCTGAGTGACCCATATTGTAGAACTGTGTAACATTTTAGTAACCTTAAAATTTCTAAACTACAACCTATTGTTCCAACCTGCAACTTAACATTACATAACTGCAGTTTAACATTCTTGAACTTAAAGCTAACATTGTAGAATGGCAGCAGTAACATTCTAGAACTGGCCCTAACATTCTAAACTGCCAAGTAGCATTCTAAATTGTAACATTTCAAAAATTGTAAGTAACATTTTAGACCGCAACTGAAAACCTTAAGAAGTGCCTGGGAACTAGCTCAGTTGAGAGCATGAGACTCTTAATCTCAAGGTCTTTTCAATTGGGTTGTTTTAAAGAGTGGGAATCTACCATATTATCAGGTGGCTGTATTTGGGAAGATTACCTGCTGGAAGATAAGATCCATCCCAGTGTAAAAATCCCTGTAAATTACCAGACTAAAATGTGCCTGCAACCATGGCCTTACCAGCTGGTCCTCAGATCATTCTAAAGTCTGGTGACAATGCATGTTCAAATTCTAAAACTTCAACCTATTGATCTAGAACTGCAACTTAACATTCCAGGACTTTAACATTTGAAACTTTATTTTAACATTCAGAATGACAGAATGATAACATTCTAGAAACACTGGAAGGTGATGTTCCCCAGACTTGGAATGATTGCTGGAAGAACATCAGGATTATTTTTAGAGTAGCCTGAAAAAGAGTAAAATATGCCATTAACAGCCTTAAAAAGATGTAAAATATACCATTAATTAGACATTCAAGGCTTTAATTTTAAAATCCTACATCAGAATGGTCCTAAATTACCTGAGTGACCAAAGGGATATGTATTGTCTAACCCAGAGTTGGAATGAACCTGGCTTACCAGTAGGAATCCATTTTAGAGTGGCCTCAATATATGCATTAACAGCCTGAAAAATGTCAATTTTTACTTTTAAGCCCTTAATTTTAAAATCGTACATCAGAATGCTCTGATATTAACTGAGAGACACACTGGATAGGTGATGTCTCCCCAGACTTGGAATGAAGCTGGCATAATATTAGGATTCCTTTTTAGAGTAGCCTGAAAAAGAGTAAAATATGCCTTTAACAGCCTGAAAAAGATTTAAAATATACCATTAATTAGACATTCAAGGCTTTAATTTTAAAATTCTACATCAGCATGGTCCTAAATTACCTGAGTGACCCAATGGATATGTAGTGTCTAACGAAGAGTTGAAAGGAACCTGGCTTAACAGTAGGAATCCATTTTAGAGCGGCATGAAGGAGAGTTAAATATGCTTTTAACAGCCTGAAAAAGATTTAAAATATACCATTAATTAGACATTCAAGGCTCACATTTGAAAATCCTAAATCAGAATGATGTCCCCCCTGAGACTTGGGATGATGTGTCAGGATTCCTTTTAGAGTAGCCTGAAAAAGAGTAAAATATGCCTTTAACAGCCTGAAAAAGATTTAAAATATACCATTAATTAGACATTCAAGGCTTTAATTTTAAATTCCTACATCAGCATGGTCCTAAATTACCTGAGTGACCAAAGGGATATGTATTGTCTAACCCAGAGTTGGAGTGAACCTGGCTTAACAGTAGGAATCAATTTTAGAGTGGCCTGAAGGAGAGTTAAATATGCCTTTAACAGCCTGAAAAATGCCAATATAACTTTACTTTTAAGCCCTTAATTTTAAAATTGTACATCAGAATGCTCTGATATTACCCGAGAGACACACTGGATAGGTGCTGTCTCCCCCAGACTTGGAATGATGCTGGCATAACATCAGGATTCCATTTTAGAGTAGCCTGAAAAAGAGTAAAATATGCCTTTAACAGCCTGAAAAAGATATAAAATATACCATTAATTAGACATTCAAGGCTTTAATTGTAAAATCCTACATCAGAATGGTCCTAAATTACCTGAGTGACCAAAGGGATATGTATTGTCTAACCCAGAGTTGGGATGAACCTGGCTTAACAGTAGGAATCAATTTTGATTGAATTCTTGAACTTAAAGCTAACATTGTAGAATGGCAGCTTAACATTCTAGAACTTCGTCCTAACATTCTAGAACTGCCAAGTAACATTCTAGAATTGTAAAATTTCAAAAATTGTAAGTAACATTTTAGGACCTCAACTGAAACTCTTAAGAAGTGCCTGACTAGCTCAGTTGGTACAGCATGACACTCTTATTCTCAGGGTCGTGGGTTCGAGGTTGTGGTAATTTAGGACCATTCTGAGGTTCGAGCCCCACGTTGGGCAGTGGTGTTTTAAAGAGTGGGAATCCGTGAGTTCTCTGTAGTATCAGGTGGCTGTATTTGGGAAGATCGGCTGGAAGATAAGCAGTTCCATCCCAGTGTAAAAATCCCTGTAAATCACCAGACTTAAATGTGCCTGCATTCTACAATCAAGGCCTGTGGTGACCTGCTGGTCTTCAGATCATACTAAAGTCTGGTGACAATGCATGTTCAAATTCTAAAACTTACACCTATTGATCTAGAACTGCAACTTAACATTCCAGAACTGCATTTTGACATTCTTGAACTTAAAGCTAACATTCTAGAACTGCAGATTATTGTTCTAAAACTCAAACCTAACAATCTAGAACTACAACATAAAATTTTAGAACTGTAATTAACATTTTAGGACCGCAACTCTTAAAATTCTGCAACTTCAACCTATTGTTCCAGAACTGAGACTTAACATTCCAGGACTGAAGGTTAACATTCTGAAACTTTGACCTAACATTCTAGATCGACAGCTTAACATTCTAGGAATTAAACCTAACGTTCTCCATAGTAGAAGATTAATGTTGAATCGGTGTGTAATAGCCTGAAAAAGTCAATGTCGGACACCGTAAAAGTTTTATACCCCTGCCAAATCTAACCAATTTTAAATGTACATCAGCATGTCATCATTTCCTGGCTGTCGAGGGATGGTGTCCAATAATGATGTGGGAACTTTGGGAACTGGCAGTCTTTCTTAGGGGCCTGAAGACCTGGTCTGAATTGCCTTTAACAGCATTCATCCCACTTTACTTTTAAGCCCTTAATTTTAAAATCTTGATCAGAATGTTTATTAGTGGACTTAATCCTTGACAATCCAGAGTGGGGACCAGGAGGCAGAGTTGCAGTCTGACACACTCCTCTGCTCCTCCATTCCAGGGTTAAAAGTCACAACCCCATAACAGTGTCTGCCCCCGACCATTGAAGTTATTTAAATCAAAGGTAAACAGAAGAGGAGCTGTGCATGAAAACCTCATAGCAATTAAAACCACAAGTGCAATAGGCAAAAGAATAGAGAATTAAATGTGGACTCTTAAACATCAGATCTCTCTCTTCTAAAGTTCCAGTGTACTAGTAAATGAATTAATATCAGATTCTAATATTGATCTATTCTGCCTTACTGAAACCTGGCTGGTTGATGGAGAATATGTTAGTCTAAATGAATCCAAAGTCATATTAATACTCACATTCCTCGAGGCACAGGCCGAGGAGGTGGAGTCTATCTTAGATTCTAGTCTACTAATCAGCTCTAAACCTAAACTAAATTATAACTCATTTTAGAAAGTCTTGTTCTTAGTCTTTCAACCCAAGTTGGAAATCACTGCAACCAGTTCTATTTGTTATAGTGTACCGACCACTGTTTGAATAACTTTTGAGTTTATACTGCTGAACTACAAACATTAGCCAGTAGGCAAAAAAATTCTATACAAGATGTCTATCTGATAGCTCTGTAGCTAAATTTAAGGATATGATTCCATTAGCTTTTAATTCAGTATCAAGTCACAAAGTAACGGAGGACTCCTATGCTAATTTCAGTCCCTCCCAAATCGATCATTTTGTTGATAGTGCAGCAGGCTCGCTGAGAATGACACTCGACTCTGTTGCCCCTCTAAAAAAGAAGACAATAAAACAAAGCCTTAAAATGGTATAACACTGAAAATATACCAATTAAAGCAAACATTCAAGCCTTTAATTTTAAAATTTGGCCTACCAAATTGGAAAATTCTCGAAATTGGCCTGATAGTCTTAAAATGTATAGGTGGTCTAACCCCAGACTTGGAATAAGGGCAATAGAACAACCCCAGGTTTCTTTTTAGAGTACCTGTAGCCAGGCTAAAATATGCCTTTACAGCCTCTTTGAGCCAAGTATTCCCATAGCTCTTAGTAGAATACGATTCATGAGATTCTTCAATGATAAAATTATAACTATTAGAAGCAAAATGACCTGAAACAGCCTTTAAAATACTGACTTATCTCCTAAACTCAGGAACCTTAAAAAACAGCAAACCAGATATATGTTTAGACTGCTTTGCTTTTAAAATCATCTTTATCAATTTAATTCAATTATTTCTTCATTCTAAACCATCAACCTGCCTCTTAGACCCCATCCCGACTGAAGGCTACTTAAATTTGCCTTAGTCAACAATTCTCTACTAGATATAACCAATCTATCTTTATTAACAGGCTTGTACCACAGCACTTTAAAGTTTGTAAAAACCTCTTCTGAAAAGCCCAACCTTGATCCAGAAGTTTTAGCCAACTATAGACCTATATCAATCTTCCATTTCTCTAAGATTCTTGAGAAAGTAGTCGCCAAACAGCTATGTGACTTTCTGCATAGCAACAGCTTATTTGAGGATTTTCAGTCAGGAGCCTAGAAAGCATAGCACAGAGACAGCACTTGTGAAAATTTTAATGACCTCCTAATTGCATCAGACAAAGGACTTATCTCTGTACTGGTTGTTATTAGATCTTAGTGCTGCATTTGATACCATTGACCATCATATTTTATTACAGAGATTGGAACATTTAATTGGCATTAAAGGGACTGCTCTAAGCTGGTTTAAGTCTTATTTATCAGATCGATCTCAGTTTGTTCATGTTAAAATCGATGAATCCTCTTACACGCCAAAGTTAGTCATGGAGTCCCACAAGGATCTGTGCTCGGTCCAATCCTGTTCAATATATGCTTCCTTTAAATATTATCAAAGCACTCCATAAACTTTCATTGTTATGCAGATGATACTCAATTATATTTATCAATCTTTGAAACTAATCAGTTGGCTAAACTTCAAATGTGCCTTCAGGAGATTAAAACCTGGATGAGCTGTAATTTTCTAATGTTAAACTGATAAAACTGAAATTATTGCTCTGGGACCCAAGCACCTCCGAAAAAGATTTCCAAAGAGATATTTTAAACTGGATTTTTAAAATCCTACCATCAAACTGAGGAATCTTGGAGTTATTTTTGATCAGGACATGTCCTTTAATTCTCACATAAAGTATATTTCAAGGATCGCAAATTTTCACCTACGTAATATTGCAAAAATCAGGAATATCCTGTCTAAAAATGATGCAGAAAAACTAGTCCATGCATTTGACTTCAGGCTGGATTACTTTTAAATCTTTTTATCAGGCTGCTCAAAAAGTCCATAAAGACTCTTCAGCTGATCCAAATGCGGCAGCATTCGTGTTCTGATAGGAACCAAGAAAAAGAGATCACATCTCTCCTGTTTTAGCTTCTCTGCATTGGCTTCCTGTAAAATCCAGAATAGAATTTAAAATCCTTCTTCTCAGACAAAGCTTTCATGGTCAGGCACCATCTTATCTTAAAAGCTCATAGTATCAGAATGGTCCTAAAGAGCACTACGCCCCCAGAATGCAGGATTGGTGTGTTTTCCCAGAGTCTCTAAAAGTGAACCTGATTTAAAATCAGGACCATTCCTGTGGAACCAGGTTCCAGTTTGGGTTCGGGAGGCAGACACCTTCTCCACATTTAAGAGTAGTAGGCTTAAACTTTCCTTTTTGATAAAAGCTTATAGTTAGGGCATAGAATTGAATATTGTTAGGGGAGTTAAATCCCGGCCCACCACTACTCCATAGTTGTCAGATTTATCTGTCATTTAATAAAACTTTAAGGGAGACTTGGCAAGCCCTATCCGGTTGGGGAGAGTTCTAAATCCCCATCAGAATGTCTCTGAATTATGCTTTGATACACAACTAGATAAGGTGATGCATAGAATTGAAATTGTTGGGAGTAGGGAGTTGCCTGAAAAAGAGTCCGCCTATGCCTTTAACCTGCCTGAAAAGATTGTAAAATTTATCTGTCATATTGTATAAAAATTTTAAAAGACATCAGAATGGCAAATACACCCGGATCCGGTTGGGACCCAGAGTTCTAGCCTGTCCAGGCTCTCTTTAAAAGAACTCTCTTGGTTATGCTGTAGTAAAGACTTTTAACAGCTGGGGGACTTCCTTCACACACTGAGCTCCTCTCCTCCTATCTTTCTATTTTGTGTGCATCTATGTCCCAGAAATGCTTGTTACTAACCTAGCTCTGGGGAGTCATTCCCGGAGTCCTTTTGTTCTTTTTCTCCCAGCATGTTTCCTAGGATCATGGAGGCTCCAAAATCATGGTTGCCGCTGTCGAATGGTCCTTGTTAAATTATTCTTCCCTGCCACGATCTGCAAATGGATATCCCATCACGTCCTGCTTTGAAGCCTTGTAATGCTGCAAGTGCCTTGCTATGCCATTAACTAGCTACAAAAAACTACTACAAACTACTATTATTTTGATTTATTTTTTAGGGACTGTTAAAATGCCACATCAGAATTGCCTCTAAATTAACCGGTCGTCAGACACCGCCTACCAAGAGCCTGGGTTCTGTCCGAGGTTTCTTCCCCAAAGGGGAATTCATTTTAGACTGTCGCACTGTTGCTTGCTCTAAAACTACTGGAACTGTTGGGTCCTTGTAAAAATGTCTTGAGATTTTAACTCTTGTTATGAATTGATACTATAAATAAAATAAAATTAAATTGAAATTGAAATTGATAGTATCAAGTTGTGGAAGATCAGGATTATTTTTTAGAGTAGCCTGAAAAAGAGTAAAATATGCCATTAACAGCCTTACAAAGATGTAAAATATACCATTAATTAGACATTCAAGGCTGTTAATTTTAAATTCCTACATCAGAATGGTCCTAAATTACCTGAGTGACCAAAGGGATATGTATTGTCTAACCCAGAGTTGGACTGAACCTGGCTTAACAGTAGGAATCAATTTTAGAGTGGCCTGAAGGAGAGTTAAATATGCCTTTAACAACATGAAAAATGACAATATCACTTTACTTTTAAGCCCTCAATTTTAACATCGTACATCAGAATGCTCTGATATTACCTGAGAGACACACTGGAAAGGTGATGTCTCCCCCAGACTTGGAATGATGCTGGCATAACATCAGGATTCCATTTTAGAGTAGCCTGAAAAAGAGTAAAATATGCCTTTAACAGCCTGAAAAAGATTTAAAATATACCATTAATTAGACATTCAAGGCTTTAATTTTAAAATCCTACATCAGAATGGTCCTAAATTACCTGAGTGACCCAATGGATATGTAGTGTCTAACGAAGAGTTGGAAGGAACCTGGCTTAACAGTAGGAATCAATTTTAGAGCGGCCTGAAGGAGAGTTAAATATGCCTTCAACAGCCTGAAAAAATGCCAATATCAATTTACTTTTAAGCCCTCAATTTTAACATCGTACATCAGAATGCTCTGATATTACCTAAGAGACACACTGGAAAGGTGATGTCTCCCCCAGACTTGGAATGATGCTGGCATAATATCAGGATTCCATTTTAGAGTAGCCTGAAAAAGAGTAAAATATGCCTTTAACAGCCTGAAAAAGATTTAAAATATACCATTAATTAGACATTCAAGGCTTTAATTTTAAAATCCTAAAATCAGAATGGTCCTAAATTACCTGAGTGACCAAAAGGGATATGTATCAAATTCCTTTTTAGAGTTGGAATGCTGCCTTATACCAGAAAAAAGTAAAATATGCCTTTAACAGCCTGAAAAAGCATTTAAAATATTTTAACCCATTTTAAAATCCTACATCAGAATGGTCTAAATTACCTGAGTGACCACTGGATATGTATGTCTCCCCCCAGAGTTGGAATGAACCTGGCTTAACATAGGAATCAATTTTAGAGTAGCCTGAAAAAGAGTTAAATATGCCTTTAACAGCCTGAAAAAATATACCAATTAAAACTTTTAAGCCTTTTAATTTTAAATCGTACATCAGAATGCTCTGAATTACCTGAGAGACACAGGGAAATGTGATGTCTAACCCAGACTTGGAATGATGCTGGCTTAACATCAGGATTCCATTTTAGAGTAGCCTGAAAAAGAGTAAAATATGCCTTTAACAGCCTGAAAAAGATTTAAAATATACCATTAATTACACATTCAAGGCTTTCATTTTAAAATCCTAAATCAGAATGGTCTAAATTACCTGAGTGACCAAAGGGATATGTATCAGGATTCCTTTTTAGAGTAGCCTGAAAAAGAGTAAAATATGCCTTTAACAGCCTGAAAAAGATTTAAAATATACCATTAATTAGACATTCAAGGCTTTCATTTTAAAATCCTACATCAGAATGGTCCTAAATTACCTGAGTGACCCAATGGATATGTATTGTAGATATTGTAGAACTGTAAGTAACATTTTTTAGGACCATAACTCTTAAAATTCTAAAACTACAACCTATTGTTTTAAGACCTGCAACAAACATTACATAACTGCAGTTTAACATTCTTGAACTTAAAGCTAACATTGTAGAATGGCAGCTTAACATTCTAGAACTTCGTCCTAACATTCTAGAACTGCCAAGTAACATTCTAGAATTGTAACATTTCAAAAATTGTAAGTAACATTTTAGGACCGCAACTGAAAATCTTAAGAAGTGCCTGACTAGCTCAGTCGGTAGAGCATGAGACTCTTAATCTCAGGGTCGTGGGTTCGAGCCCCACGTTGGGCGGTGGTGTTTTAAAGAGTGGGAATCCGTGAGTTCTCCATAGTATCAGGTGGCTGTATTTGGGAAGATCGGCTGGAAGATAAGCAGTTCCATCCCAGTGTAAAAATCCCTGTAAATTACCAGACTAAAATGTGCCTGCATTCTACGATCATGGCCTGTGGTGACCTGCTGGTCCTCAGATCATACTAAAGTCTGGTGACAATGCATGTTCAAATTCTAAAACTTCAACCTATTGATCTAGAACTGCAACTTAACATTCCAGAACTGCATTTTTTCTTGAACTTAAAGCTAACATTCTAGAACTGCAGATTTATTGTTCTAAAACTCAAACCTAACAATCTAGAACTACAACATAAAATTTTAGAACTGTAATTAACATTTTAGGACCGCAACTCTTAAAATTCTGCAACTTCAACCTATTGTTCCAGAACTGAGACTTAACATTCCAGGACTGAAGGTTAACATTCTGAAACTTTGACCTAACATTCTAGATCGACAGCTTGACATTCTAGGAATTAAACCTAACGTTCTCCATAGTATCAAGTTGTGGAAGATCAGGATTATTTTTTAGAGTAGCCTGAAAAAAGAGTTAAATTTTAACAGCCCTGTAAAATATACCATTAATTTTAACATTCAAGGCTGTAATTTTAAATTCCTACATCAGAATGTCCTGATATTACCTGAGTGACCACTGGAAAGGTGATGTCTCCCCAGACTTGGAATGATGCTGGCATAACATCAGGATTCCATTTTAGAGTAGCCTGAAAAAGAGTAAAATATGCCTTTAACAGCCTGAAAAAGATATAAAATATACCATTAATTAGACATTCAAGGCTTTAATTTTAAATTCCTACATCAGAATGGTCCTAAATTACCTGCCAAAGGGATATGTATTGTCTAACCCAGAGTTGGAATTGTTCTGAAAAGTAGAATCCATTTTAGACCTCAATATAGCTTTACTTTTAAGCCCTTAATTTTAAAATCGTACATCAGAATCCTCTGATATTAACTGAGAGACACACTGGATAGGTGATGTCTCCCCCAGACTTGGAATGAAGCTGGGATAATATTAGGATTCCTTTTTAGAGTAGCCTGAAAAAGAGTAAAATATGCCTTTAACAGCCTGAAAAAGATTTAAAATATACCATTAATTAGACATTCAAGGCTTTAATTTTAAAATCCTACATCAGAATGGTCCTAAATTACCTGAGTGACCAAAGGATATGTATTGTCTAACCCAGAGTTGGAATGAACCTGGCTTAACAGTAGGAATCAATTTTAGAGTGGCCTGAAGGAGAGTTAAATATGCCTTTAACAGCCTGAAAAAATGCCAATATCACTTTACTTTTTAAGCCCTTAATTTTAAATCGTACATCAGAATGCTCTGATATTACCTGAGAGACACACTGGAAAGGTGATGTCTCCCCCAGACTTGGAATGATGCTGGCATAACATCAGGATTCCATTTTAGAGTAGCCTGAAAAAGAGTAAAATATGCCTTTAACAGCCTGAAAAACATTTAAAATATACCATTAATTAGACATTCAAGGCTTTAATTTTAAAATTCTACATCAGAATGGTCCTAAATTACCTGAGTGACCAAAGGGATATGTATTGTCTAACCCAGAGTTGGAATGAACCTGGCTTAACAGTAGGTGGCCTGAAGGAGAGTTAAATATGTTTAACAGCCTGAAAAATGATAAAAATCCATTTTAGACATTCAAGGCTGAAGGAGGTTTAAGCCCTTAATTTTAAATCGTAAAATCATCAGAATGCTCTGATATTACCTGAGAGACACACTGGAAAGGTGATGTCTCCCCCAGACTTCTAATGATGCTGGCATAACATCAGGATTCCATTTAGAGTAGCCTGTGAGTTTGGAAATATGCCTTTAACAGCCTTTAAAAAGATTTAAAATATACCATTAATTAGACATTCAAGGCTTTAATTTTAAAATCCTACATCAGCATGGTCCTAAATTACCTGAGTGACCAAAGGGATATGTATTGTCTAACCCAAGAGTTTAAAATCCTAAAACAGAATGATCCTGGCTTAACCAAAGGGATATGTATCATCAGGATTCCTTTTTAGAGTAGCCTGAAAAAGAGTAAAATATGCCTTTAACAGCCTGAAAAAATTTAAAATATACCATTAATTAGACATTCAAGGCTTTAATTTTAAAATCCTACATCAGAATGGTCCTAAATTAAGTGATTACCTGGATATGTGACTAACCCAAGTTGGAATGAACCTGGCTTAACAGTAGGAATTTTTAGAGTAGCCTGGCCTGAAGGAGAATAAATATGTTCAACAGCCTGAAAAAATGCCAATAAATTTAAGCTTTTTTTAATTTTTAATTTTAAAATTCTACATCAGAATGGTCTCTGATTTACCTGAGAGACACAGGGAAGGTGATGTCTCCCCCAGACTTGGAATGATGCTGGCATAACATCAGGATTCCATTTTAGAGTAGCCTGAAAAGAGTAAAATATTTTAACTTCAGCCTGAAAAACATTTAAAATATACCATTAATTAGACATTCAAGGCTTTAATTTTAAAATCCTAAAACAGAATGGTCCTAAATTACCTGAGTGACCAAAGGGATATGTATTTCCTAGAATGTAACCTGAAAAACCATTTTTAAAATATGCCTTTAACAGCCTGAAAAGATTTAAAATATACCATTAATTAGACATTCAAGGCTTTCAATTTTAAAATCCTACATCAGAATGGTCCTTACCTGAGTTGACCCAATGGATATGTATTGTAGATATTGTAGAACTTTAAGGAACATTTTAGGACCATAACTCTTAAAATTCTAAAACTACAACCTATTGTTCCAGACCTGCAACAAACATTACATAACTGCAGTTTAACATTCTTGAACTTAAAGCTAACATTGTAGAATGGCAGCTTAACATTCTAGAACTGTAACATTCTAGAACTGCCAATGTAATTCTTCTAGAATTGGCATACATTTAAAAAATTGTGAAGTAACATTTTAGGACCTGAACTGAAAATCTTCCTGACTAGCCAGAATGGCATGAAGGGGTTGGGGGTGAGGAAACCTTTTAAAGAGTGGGAATCCGTGAGTTCTCCATAGTATCAGGTGGCTGTATTTGGGAAGATCGGCTGGAAGATGCAGTTCCATCCCAGTGTAAAAATCCCTGTAAATTACCAGACTAAAATGTGCCTGCATTCTACGATCATGGCCTGTGGTGACCTGACCTTCCTAAATACTAAAGTCTGGTGACAATGCATGTTCAAATTCTAAAACTTCAACCTATTGATCTAGAACTGCAACTTAACATTCCAGAACTGCATTTAACATTCTTGAACTTAAAGCTAACATTCTAGAACTGCAGATTATTGTTCTAAAACTCAAACCTAACAATCTAGAACTACAACATAAAATTTTAGAACTGTAAAACATTTTAGGACCGCAACTCTTAAAATTCTGCAACTTCAACCTATTGTTCCAGAACTGAGACTTAACATTCCAGGACTGAAGGTTAAATTCTGAAACTTTGACCTAACATTCTAGATCGACAGCTTAACATTCTAGGAATTAAACCTAACGTTCTCCATAGTATCACGTTCCAGGATGTTTTTTAAAGACTCCAGAAAGAAATGGAAATTAAAATCTGAATTTATTTTTTAATGTCTCCCCCAGATTTGTAATGAATTGGCAAAAAAAAGTGAAAAAGATAAATATGCCTTTAACAGCCTTTTAAAAGATTTAAAATATACCATTAATTAGACATTCAAGGCTGTAATTTTAAAATCCTACATCAGAATGGTCCTAAATTACCTGAGTGACCAAAGGGATATGTATTGTCTAACCCAGAGTTGGAATGAACCTGGCTTAACAGGAATGAATTTGGCATAAATTAGGAAAATCAATTTTAGAGTGGCCTGAAGGAGAGTTAAATATGCCTTTAACAGCCTGAAAAATGCCAATATCACTTTACTTTTAAGCCCTTAATTTTAACATCGTACATCAGAATGCTCTGATATTACCTGAGAGACACACTGGAAAGGTGATGTCTCCCCCAGACTTGGAATGATGCTGGCATAACATCAGGATTCCATTTTAGAGTAGCCTGAAAAGAGTAAAATATGCCTTTAACAGCCTGAAAAAGATTTAAAATATACCATTAATTAGACATTCAAGGCTTTAATTTTAAAATTCTACATCAGCATGGTCCTAAATTACCTGAGTGACCAAAGGGATATGTATTGTCTAACCCAGAGGATTTTTAGAATGAACCTGCCTTTAACAGTAGGAATCATTAAAATATACCATTAATTAGACATTCAAGGCTGAAGGAGAGTTAAATATGCCTTTAACAGCCTGAAAAATGACAATATCACTTTACTTTTAAGCCCTTAATTTTAAAATCGTACATCAGAATGCTCTGATATTACCTGTGAGACACACTGGAAAGGTGATGTCTCCCCCAGACTTGGAATGATGCTGGCATAACATCAGGATTCCATTTTAGAGTAGCCTGAAAAAGAGTAAAATATGCCTTTAACAGCCTGAAAAAGATTTAAAATATACCATTAATTAGACATTCAAGGCTTTAATTTTAAATTCCTACATCAGAATGGTCCTAAATTACCTGAGTGACCAAAGGGATATGTATTGTCTAACCCAGAGTTGGAATGAACCTGGCTTAACAGTAGGAATCCATTTTAAATATGAGTGGCCTGAAAAATGCCAATAGTTTACTTTTAAGCCCTTAATTTTAAATCGTACATCAGAATGCTCTGATATTAACTGAGAGACACACTGGAAAGGTGATGTCTCCCCAGACTTGGAATGAAGCTGGGATAATATTAGGATTCCTTTTTAGAGTAGCCTGAAAAGAGTAAAATATGCCTTTAACAGCCTGAAAAAGATTTAAAATATACCATTAATTAGACATTCAAGGCTTTAATTTTAAAATCCTACATCAGCATGGTCCTAAATTACCTGAGTGACCAAAGGGATATGTATTGTCTAACCCAGAGTTGGAATGAACCTGGCTTAACAGTAGGAATCAATTTTAGAGTGGCATGAAGGAGAGTTAAATATGCCTTTAACAGCCTGAAAAATGCCAATATCACTTTACTTTTAAGCCCTTAATTTTAAAATCGTACATCAGAATGCTCTGATATTACCCGACAGACACACTGGAAAGGTGATGTCTCCCCAGACTTGGAATGATGCTGGCATAACATTTCAGGATTCCTTTTAGAGTAGCCTGAAAAAGTAAAATATGCCTTTAACAGCCTGAAAAACATTTAAAATATACCATTAATTAGACATTCAAGGCTTTCATTTTAAAATCCTAAAACAGAATGATCAAAATGGTGACCAAATTATATGACAAAGGATTCCTTTTTTTAGTCTGAAAAAGAGTAAAATATGCCTTTAACAGCCTGAAAATTTTAGATTTAAAATATACCATTAATTAGACATTCAAGGCTTTAATTTTAAAATCCTACATCAGAATGGTCCTAAATTACCTGAGTGACCAAAGGGATATGTATTGTCTAACCCAGAACATTGGAATGAACCTGGCTTAACAGTAGGAATCCATTTTAGAGTGGCACTGAAGGAGAGTTAAATATGCCTTTAACAGCCTGAAAAAATGTCAATATACTTTACTTTTAAGCCCTTAATTTTAAATCGTACATCAGAATGCATCTGATATTACCTGAGAGACACACTGGATAGGTGATGTCTCCCCCAGACTTGGAATGAAGCTGGCATAAAATTAGGATTCCTTTTTAGAGTAGCCTGAAAAAGAGTAAAATATGCCTTTAACAGCCTGAAAAAATTTAAAATATACCATTAATTAGACATTCAAGGCTTTAATTTTAAAATCCTACATCAGAATGGTCCTAAATTACCTGAGTGACCAAAAAGGGATATGTATTGTCTAACCCAGAGTTGGAATGAACCTGGCTTAACAGTAGGAATCAATTTTAGAGCGGCCTGAAGGGAGAGTTAAATATGCCTTTAACAGCCTGAAAAAATGCCAATATCACTTTACTTTTAAGCCCTAATTTTAACATCGTACATCAGAATGCTCTGATATTACCTGAGAGACACTGGAAAGGTGATGTCTCCCCCAGACTTGGAATGATGCTGGCATAACATCAGGATTCCATTTTAGAGTAGCCTGAAAAAGAGTAAAATATGCCTTTAACAGCCTGAAAAAGATTTAAAATATACCATTAATTAGACATTCAAGGCTTTAATTTTAAAATCCTACATCAGAATGGTCCTAAATTACCTGAGTGACCAAAGGATATGTAGTGTTTAACTGTAAAAGTTGGAATAACCTGGCTTAAATTCTGTAAACTACAATCCATTTTAGAGTGGCCAAGGAGAGTTAAATATGCCTTTAACAGCCTGAAAAAAATGTCAATATAGCTTTACTTTTAAGCCCTTAATTTTAAAATCGTACATCAGAATGCATTGATATTAACTGAGACACACACTGGATAGGTGATGTCTCCCCCAGACTTGGAATGAAGCTGGGATAAAATTAGGATTCCTTTTTAGAGTAGCCTGAAAAAAGAGTAAAATATGCCTTTAACAGCCTGAAAAAATTTAAAATATACCATTAACTAGACATTCAAGGCTTTAATTTTAAAATCCTACATCAGAATGGTCCTAAATTACCTGAGTGACCAAAATATGTATTGTCTAACCCAGAGTTGGAATGAACCTGGCTTAACAGTAGGAATCAATTTTAGGAGCGGCCTGTAAGGAAGTTAAATATGCCTTCAACAGCCTGAAAAAAATGCAATATCACTTTACTTTTAAGCCCTTAATTTTAACATCGTACATCAGAATGCTCTGATATTACCTGAGAGACACAGTGGAAAGGTGATGTCTCCCCCAGACTTGGAATGATGCTGGCATAACATCAGGATTCCATTTTAGAGTAGCCTGAAAAAGAGTAAAATATGCCTTTAACAGCCTGAAAAACATTTAAAATATACCATTAATTAGACATTCAAGGCTTTAATTTTAAAATCCTACATCAGAATGGTCCTAAATTACCTGAGTGACCAAAGGGATATGTAGTGTTTAACGAAGAGTTGGAAGGAACCTGGCTTAACAGTAGGAATCCATTTTAGAGCGGCATGAAGGAGAGTTAAATATGCCTTTAACAGCCTGAAAAAATGTCAATATAGCTTTACTTTTAAGCCCTTAATTTTAACATAGTACATCAGAATGCATTGATATTACCTGAGAGACACACTGGATAGGTGATGTCTCCCCCAGACTTGGAATGAAGCTGGCATAAAATTAGGATTCCTTTTTAGAGTAGCCTGAAAAAGAGTAAAATATGCCTTTAACAGCCTGAAAAACATTTAAAATATACCATTAACTAGACATTCAAGGCTTTAATTGTAAAATCCTACATCAGAATGGTCCTAAATTACCTGAGTGACCAAAGGGATATGTATTGTCTAACCTGAGTTGGAATGAACCTGGCTTAACAGTAGGAATCAATTTTAGAGTGGCCTGAAGGAGAGTTAAATATGCCTTCAACAGCCTTGCCAATATACTTTACTTTTAAGCCCTTAATTTTAACATCGTACATCAGAATGCTCTGATATTACCTGAGAGACACACTGGAAAGGTGATGTCTCCCCCAGACTTGGAATGATGCTGGCATAACATCAGGATTCCATTTTAGAGTAGCCTGAAAAAGAGTAAAATATGCCTTTAACAGCCTGAAAAACATTTAAAATATACCATTAATTAGACATTCAAGGCTTTAATTTTAAAATCCTACATCAGAATGGTCCTAAATTACCTGAGTGACCAAAGGGATATGTATTGTCTAACCCAGAGTTGGAATGAACCTGGCTTAACAGTAGGAATCAATTTTAGAGTGGCCTGAAGGAGAGTTAAATATGCCTTTAACAGCCTGAAAAAATGCCAATATCACTTTACTTTTAAGCCCTTAATTTTAACATCGTACATCAGAATGCTCTGATATTACCTGAGAGACACACTGGAAAGGTGATGTCTCCCCCAGACTTGGAATGATGCTGGCATAACATCAGGATTCCATTTTAGAGTAGCCTGAAAAAGAGTAAAATATGCCTTTAACAGCCTGAAAAACATTTAAAATATACCATTAATTAGACATTCAAGGCTTTCATTTTAAAATCCTAAATCAGAATGGTCCTAAATTACCTGAGTGACCAAAGGGATATGTATCAAACCCAGAGTTGGAATAACCTGGCTTAACAGTAAAAATGCATTTTACAGCCTGAAAAAGATTTAAAATATACCTTTAACAGCCTGAAAAATTCAATATAGCTTTCATTTTTTTAAATCCTACATCAGAATGGTCCTAATATTACCTGAGAGACCCAATGGATATGTATTGTGATGTTCCCCAGAACTTGGAACATTTTGCTGGACCATAACTCTTAAAATTCTAAAACTACAACTGAAAAGATCTGCAACTTAAATTACATAACTGCAGTTTAACATTCTTGAACTTAAAGCTAACATTGTAGAATGGCAGCTTAACATTCTATTTTAAAACTCCACATCAGGTGTTTTAAATTTTAGGACCTGACTGAAAAAAGGGAATGTATTGTCAACCCAGTGAGAACCTGGCTTAACAGGGTCCATTTTTTAAAGAGTGGGAATCCGTATTCTCCATAGGTGGCTGTATTTGGGAAGATTGGCTGGAAGATAAGCAGTTCCATCCCAGTGTAAAAATCCCTGTAAATTACCAGACTAAAATGTGCCTGCATTCTAACGATCATGGCCTGTGGTGACCTGCTGGTCCTCAGATCATACTAAAGTCTGGTGACAATGCATGTTCAAATTCTAAAACTTCAACCTATTGATCTAGAACTGCAACTTAACATTCCAGAACTGCATTTTAACATTCTTGAACTTAAAGCCCTAACATTCTAGAACTGCAGATTATTGTTCTAAAACTCAAACCTAACAATCTAGAACTACAACATAAAATTTTAGAACTGTAATTAACATTTTAGGACCGCAACTCTTAAAATTCTGCAACTTCAACCTATTGTTCCAGAACTGAGACTTAACATTCCAGGACTGAAGGTTAACATTCTGAAACTTTGACCTAACATTCTAGATCGACAGCTTAACATTCTAGGAATTAAACCTAACATTCTCCATAGTATCAAGTTGTGGAAGATCAGGATTATTTTTTAGAGTAGCCTGAAAAAGAGTAAAATATGCCATTAACAGCCTTAAAAAGATGTAAAATATACCATTAATTAGACTTCAGAGAAATTCGTTTTTATAAACTTATTAGACAATTCTCTGAATGGTCTTAGAATATTATATCTTGCATGCTTAAATTTATACATTCATATTCATATCATAATCCCCTTTCATATTCATATCATAATCCTGCTTAACATGCTTATCATATTTTAGCTTGCTTGGCCTGATATTCATGTATGCTTTATATTTTATAATCTTATATGCACATTTAACCAACTATGTTTTTTAAACACCATTTTTTAAATCCTTTATCATAGAATGCTTAAATTACCTCAGGCAGACACAGGTTGCCCCGGCAAGCTGCATTGTCCTCCCAGACTTGTGAAGGCATAAACCAAACACCAGATGCCTTAGACTCAACAACTGTAAATCTTTGTGTGTGTGTGCTTCAATAAAAAGACTTTGCTTTTAGTTTCTAGTTGCCAGAGTTCAAATGGTCCAAGTAAAAGCAACTCCGACAGGCAGGTTGCATGGTCACAGATCTTACCTTTTGCAAAAGTCTGTCAACTGCACATTTTGCCGTCTAGTCTGAACCTTTGCTTGACCATGGTTATTTAGTAAGATAAAGTGTCCTGAACCTGACATTTTCTGGTGCAAACCTGAAAAGGAGTCCAAAATACCCATTAATTAGATCAAGGCCAGAATCTGTTAACAGCCGTCCATCAGAATGGGACCTAAATTACCTGAGAGACCACATGGTGATATGGTCATTGCTCGGACAGACGGTGGAATGAACCTGAGTTTCTCATGTAAAAAAGAGGTGCACGGAGTTTTTGCTAGTTAGGGTTTGTACTGAGGATGTGACAAATCTGAAAGTAGTGATTATAGTAGCCCCGCTGTCTGGGACTATATTGGGTCTGTTACTCTGTTTACCTGTGTGTACATATACAAAAATCAGAACGGCTGTGTGTCTTAACTGTTCCAGGTCTGGGACTTTATTGAGTGATTTGTTGTGGATGCTGGGAGCAGGTGCGGACTGAAGCCGGGTTGTTGTGGTTAATACTTAACAGCCTGGGACATAGCTATTTAAAATATACCAGCTAATTCTGATTCAAGTTCCGAGGGAGCTATCAGTTGGTTCTGAAAGTTCCGGACGTCCAAAGCGACACGTTTCCCTAACCCAGGGGAACCGGGTGTCTAGAAGCCATCCTGATTGGGTTCGAGTTCGGCAGGGGTGATCACCGGCTTTTGTTTCCCGACAGCCGTGGGTGTGTTTGCACAGCGGTTGCCTGTCGGAAGCGCTGTTTCACAGCTGTTTTTGTTTGTGTATTTAGCAGTGCACTGTTTGCTATGTGTTTTGTGTTCTATGTTGTGTTTCACTGTTACGCTATGTGTGCCTCATAGTGGTAGCGGATTTGTGTTTGTTTCCTGCGCTGGTCAGAACATCAATTTTTCCCGTCGTAGGAAAAGTTTGTTTCCTGATGCTTAACAGCCTGGGTGTTTTGTCCCGAGTTTGTGTTTGTTTCCTGACGCTGGTCAGCTGGGTTTTTTCCCGTTAGCATTTGTGTTTGTTTCCTGACGCTGGTCAGAATGGTCCTGGGTGTTTTTCCCGTAGGCGGGTTAGTGTATTGTTTGTAACAATTTTTTGTTTGTTTGCTGGTTTGGTTGTGAGACAATAAGATTTGCTGCACAGTACCCTATTGTGATAACTTGTGGTTCTTTGTGAGACTTTTGCTTAGGAAGGGACACAGGTTGGTGTAGAGCCCAATTTTATTGTGATTTGTGAAGTTTTATTGTCGCAGTGTTTTATTGTGATGTGTGATTTAAAAAACCAGGACAGATGGGTAAAAACCTGGCAAGTACCGCTGTACCTAGCTAAAGATGTAAAATTCATGGAAAAAACCTTCCAGGGAAAATGTGGAATTTGTGAAAATTGGACAAAGAAATACGGCTTTGATTGTAAATTTAGAATGACGTCTGTTACTAGTTTATTACAGCGATTGCAGGTGTAGGAGAGAGTTGCTATTTGGGACGGGGGATACAGGAGAGTTGTGTGCTGCAGGAATGTGGAGGAAGCAGGCAGGCAAGAGAGAGACAGAGACAGATAAGGGAAACTACAGAGACAATGTTTTAACCTTGATCTCTGTTTGCGCCTTTTATTTGGAATATAAAAACCAAGCATAAATCAAATCTGAAAATGGGGGATTCACTAAAAATTGATTGAACATTGAGTTGGATTGATTGAAAAATTGATGGGAACAGTCAGAACAGGAAACAACGGAGCCTGGGGCCCCTAAATAAAGGTGAGCAGAACCTGTTGGGAATCCATTTTGCACATTGGTGAAATCTAAATTAAGGCAATGATGTTTTCATGGTCCTGATAAAAATTGGAAATCCAGTGGGGTTAATTAGACTTCGTGTTGTTGAAGAGTAAAATCCTAGCCAAACAGTGGGTTTGGTGAGAAGTAGTGTGTATGAAGGAGTTAAATGTGTCTGAGAGACAGACTACACACACATGGAAAAATGTGTTAAAATTTCTGAAACGCTTTTAAAACATTAGTGTTAAAATTTCTTAACAAATTCTATGAGGAGTAATGCATGTATACATGATTACAATCACAATTGTACCTGAGGGTGTCTGACTGAATTACATACATTAACTTACTGAGTTGGGACCAGATCCCAACAGATTACAGATGGACTTATTGGTGAAAAAAAAAAAACAATGAGTCAGAGAGCTTAGAGAGCCTTAGGAAAAAGTAATGGAAGAATATAAAACAGTTGATTGATACCAAGGCTTTAATTTTAAAATTTAAATCAAAATGGTCCTAAATTACCTGAGTGAAAATTGGAAAATAAGTATGTCTAACCCAGAGTTGGAATGAACCTGGCTTATGGACATATGTATGCATATTTTACATATTGAAGAAGAGCCAGAGTACATTAAATTGCCACTGTTATGGGAAGACTAAGTTTATTTTTTTTTTTTTTAATTTTCAAGGGAATTCAAAATTATTTTATTTCAAGTATGTTTTTTATATTTTTAACAAGTCAAACATTCAAGCATTGAGGTGCTTAGTCATGGAGGGAGCATGAGCAACCTGGTCAAAATACAGATGAACAGCTGAACATTCAGGGAAACCTGGGGTTTAGATAGCCTGTAAATATGAGTTTTTTGATTAAGGTTTTAACAGCCTGCTAAAGATTTAAAAATGATTGTTAGACATTCAGGCTTTAAAATAAATGGAAAATTCAGAAAAAGGATCAACTAAATTGTTTTAGTGACCAAAGACCAGATATGCCCATGTCAAGGCCACAAAAGATTTAAAACATATGATTGAGATGGAAAGATTTGGCTTAACAGTAAAATTCATTTTAGAGCAGATGATTAAGGGAGTTAAATATGGGCCCTTTACAGCCCCCCAGTGAAAAAATGTAAATTTTAGTGCCCAATTTTAACGACCATAGGTCTGAGTAAGAGAGATGTACACCTGGACTAGCAGGGGTTTTAATGTTTATGGACTAAAGGGCCTGCCTATGTAGGCCTGATAAAAGTTACAAACAAAAACATTCCTAGGCCAGACTTTTTTAGTAGGGTGAATGAACAATTAACCCACTTTTTAGAGTAGCCTGAAAAAGAGACATTGCACCTATGCCTTTAGTAAAGCCTGGACTAAAAATAAAAATATCCTGACTAGCCATGTGATACACCTTAATTTTAAAATCGTACAAAAGGTCAGAATGTTCATTGGCCTGATTTAGATATAAGACAGGTAACTGGATATGTAATGTCAATCCCAGATTTTCTTTTAATAATTGTTCATATATTAAGGATCTACATTTTAGAGTGCCTCTGAAAAGAGCTTCTAAAGATAGATCCTTTAATAGAGCCTCCGAAGAGACAATAATTGTTAACACTGTGAGCAAAGCCAGGCAGTGGCAGCCTACCATTATGCAGCTTGCCCAAACTGTAGGTTAATGCCTGAACCAATCTACAGGCGAGATAAATTTCCTAAATTCTAAATCATTGAATGACAGCTACAGTCATTTTTTGTTTTAGAGTTTTTTTATGTATGTTTTGACATTTTTTTTTTTGAATCACTTAGAGCGGATTCAAGGACAGCTCTGGCTCCTTTAAGCCTGAGAAACATGCCAAAGGACTTATGTTTAAGTTTAATTTTAAGTGCTTTTCCAAATCATGGTCTGGTTTCTGAGAGACACCTGAAAAAGAGTCATAAAAATGCCTTTAAAATACCTGAAAAATGTGATTCTGTTTTAGAGTTAAGTTGAAAAGAGTAAATTCATTCTTGTCATTTTGGTTTGTTTTTTTCAACAAGGTCTCATAATTCTAGAATTCAAAGTTTGGCTTTTAACATTCCAAACATTCAGAATGGTTTAAATTACCTGAGTGACATTAGACACATAAAAACTCAGGACTACAAGACCTTATTCTAACATTGGGGCCTTGATCAACAATGAATTTAACAAACTGTAAAGAAAAGCTTTTAGTGACCTAAAAAAAAACAATGTCATTTTGAACAGACTGTTAGACTGTCAGAGAGAACACCTGGAAAAAAGGTTAACATTTTAAACCTTTTTAAGAGCCAACATCAGAATGCTTGATCCTGAGAGAATTCTGTGGAACAGGTGAAAAACTTGGAATTGTACTGGACAGATCAGAGAATTTGATTTTTAGAGTAGCCTGAAAAAGAGTAAAATATGCCTTTAACAGCCTTAAAAAGATTTAAAATATAGAATTAGACATTCAAGGCTTTTATTTTAAAATCTAAAAATGGTCCTAAATTACCTGAGGACCAAAGGGATATGTATTGTCCATCCCAGAGTTCTTAAATGAACCTGGTTCAACAGTGAACCACAGAATCCACTGAAAACATTTTAACCTGGAAAAAATGACAACATTCTCCCAAAACCAAGAAAGATGTTTGGCATCAGATTTCCAAAAATATATCAAAAAGATAACAAGCCCTGTACATTAAATTTGCTCATGATATTAATGGGTTTGGGACACACTGGAAAGGTGATGTCCCAAGCTTAAATGATTGCTGGCATAACAGAAGATTCCATTTTAAAAGTAGCCTTAAAAAATTAATAAAATATGCCTTTAACAGCCTGAAAAAATGCCCAAAATATACCATTAATTTCATAGACTAAAGCAGATGCCATTTTAAAACATTCTTGCTAAAAGCATGGTCCCAAATGGCAGTGACCAAATTTTGATATGTATTGGGAACTAACCCAGAGTTGGCATGATGAACATATGGCTTAAAGTAGGAATCCCTTTTTTTAAAATCGTACATCCCCTGGGATAGTTAACTATAAAGACTAAATGCCCCAATCCCTGAAAAAGCCTGTAATGTGCAAATTGTTTAAAGCCTGAAAAACATTTAACTGTTCATCAGTGCATGGCTCCTATCTTACCTGAGGAAAAGGTGGGTATTGCAGCCAGACCAAGTGCTGATTCTAAATGAAGTGCTGGTCATCACCAAAGTAAGGAATCCATTTTTAGAGTCACCTGAAAAGCTGTTAAAGATATGCTTTAACAGCCTGGGTTCAAAAGTCATGTAAAATTGATTTACCATTTTAACATTCCAGAAGGCTTTAATTTAAAAACTTTGCATCAGAATGGTCCAACTGAAATTACCTGAAGTGAACAAAGGGATGGTTTGTATGTCCTAACCCAGACTTGGAAAAACAGCTGGCTAACATCAGGATTCCATTTTAGGTAGCCTGAAAAAACCAAATATGCTTTAACAGCCTGAAAAAATTTAAAATATACCATTTTAGACATTTGAACCTTTGAGTATTGCTATGCTAAATATGACAAAAAATCTGAGAACCACAAAAATGTTATGATATGCACGTATGCCATATTTTAGATTATGAAAAAATCGAGTAAAATATGCTTTAACAGCCTGAAAAAGATTTAACACCCACTCATTAGGTGACATTCAAGGTCCCCCCATTTACTTTTAAAATGACATCAGAATGGTCTGTAAATTACCTTGTGTGACCCAATTTTATGATGTCTATTGAAAGATAGGCCAGCTAAAGAATATGTAAGCTCCTTTTTAGACAGCCTGAAAAGGGTTAAATATGCCTCTAACACCTGGCAAAATTCAACATGCAATTTTAATTTTAAAATCATACATCAGAATGGTCCTTTGAATTACCTGACAGCGACCAAAGGGGATAGGTGATGTCCCCCAGAGTTGGAATGAACTGTGGTCAGATGGCCAAAAGTTTTGCATGCACTTTTCCCGCCTGGGTTAAAAGTTTTAGCTGAGAATGGAAACAATCAGTTACACAGTCAAGGACTGTTAATTTTAAAATTCAACAGAATGGTCCTGTCAAAAATACCCAAGAATTGACCGCAATAAGATTGATTGTCTAAAAATAGACTTGGTGTTGAACCTGGCATACCAGTGGATTCCATTTTATTAGTAGCATGACGTGTTGCAATATGCCCAGATAATGAAAATACTAGTGTCATTTTATTTTAAGCCCTTAATTTGACTGCTCTTAGAGATGCTTTAGAGAGTCAACAGCTGAGATACCTGTATAGGGAGATGTCTCCCTGGTTAACTTGGACCTTGGTGGGATTATTGCTTAGAATTGTTATTTTTGTAGCAGTAATTGTAAAATTGCATAACAGCCTGATAAAATGACCAACTATGCACATGTCCAGTTTCAAGCTCTCTTTTAAAAAATCTGAGAAGTAATGATGAATGTGTCCCAAGCCCACAATGTATTAAAGCATATGTAAACCTTGAACTCATCTTGGCCAGAGGGTGATGCTGGCTTAACAGGGTCGAATCAATTTTTCCTTTCTAACAGACGGAAAGGGTTTTTTGCCTTCCTGATGAAGAAATAAACAAATATCCTATCCTACTTTTAAGACGTAATTATTGAAAAAACCGGAGTGAATTGCTGATGTTTGTTAAATGTACAACAGGACTGGGAAATGATTCGTTTTTATAAGACTTGGAATGAAGCTCTGTAGTAACTTAGAATATTATATTTTAGATGCTTAAATTCATATTCATTCATATTCATAACTTTAACAGCCTTTCATCATATTTAAAATATATCATGCTAATCAGACATTCATAGGCTTTAATTTTAAATTCATGTATGCTTTTATATTTTATATGCATTTAACCAACTATGTTTTCCTTGAAACACCATAAAAGTACTTGTTGTAAATCCTTTAGATATGTCTTTAATTTCGAGGTCAGGCAGAGGGTCAGGTTGCCCTTTTAATCTGCAAAATCTCTGTCCCTCTTTTATTGTGTAGGCATGAACCAAACACCAGATGCCTTAGACTCAACAACTGTAAATGTGTGTGGCTTCAATAAAAGATTCCTTTTAGAACTAGCCTGAAAAAGAGTTCCGTGCCTTTAACAGGCAGGTTGAAAAGATTTAAAATATACCATTAACTGACATTCAAGGCTTTTCTTTGCTTGACCATGGTTAAATTAGTAAGATAAAGTGTCAACCTGACATGGTTTTAAGCCCTTTTTTAACCTAAATTACCTGAGTGACCAAAGGGATATGTATTGTCTAACCCAGAGTTGGAATGAACCTGGCTTAACAGTAGGAATCAATTTTAGAGTGGCCTGAAGGAGAGTTAAAGTAAAATATGCCTTTAACAGCCTGAAAAATGAAAATATCACTTTTTTTTAAGCCCTTAATTTTAACATCGTACATCAGAAATGCTCTGATATTACCTGAGGCACACTGGATAGGTGATGTCTCCCCAGACTTGGAATGATGCTGGCATAACATCAGATTCCATTTTTAGAGTAGCCTGAAAAAGAGTAAAATATGCCTTTAACAGCCTGAAAAAGATTTAAAATATATTAATTAGACATTCAAGGCTTTAATTTTAAATGACATCAGAATGGTCCTAAATTACCTGAGTGACCAAAGGGATATGTATTGTCTAACCCAGAGTTGAAGGAAACCTGGCTTAACAGTAGGAATCAATTTTAGAGTGGCCTGAAGGAATATGCCTTTAACAGCCTGAAAAATGCCAATATCACTTTACTTTTAAGCCCTTAATTTTAAAATCGTCCATCAGAATGCTCTGATATTACCTGAGAGACACACTGGATAAGGTGATGTCTCCCCAGACTTGGAATGATGCTGGCATAACATCAGGATTCCATTTTTAGAGTAGCCTGAAAAAGAGTAAAATATGCCTTTAACAGCCTGAAAAAAGATTTAAAATATACCATTAATTAGACATTCAAGGCTTTCATTTTAAAATCCTACATCAGAATGGTCCTAAATTACCTGACCAAAGGGATGACCAAAGGGAATGAACCTGGCTTAACAGTAGATTTTTTAGAGTAGCCTGAAAAGAGTTAAATATGCCTTTAACAGCCTGAAAAAATTTAAATATATACCATTAATTTTAACATTCAATTTTTTTAAAATCCTACATCAGAATGGTCCTGAATTACCTGAGTGACCCAATGGATATGTATTGTAGATATTGTAGAACTGTAAGTAACATTTTAGGACCATAACCTTAAAATTCTAAAACTACAACCTATTGTTTAACAGACCTGCAACTTAACATTACATAACTGCAGTTTAACATTCTTGAACTTAAAGCTAACATTGTAGAATGGCCTTAACATTCTAGAACTTCGTCCTAACATTCTAGAACTGCCAAGTAACATTCTAGAATTGTAACATTTCAAAATTGTAAGTAACATTTTAGGACCGCAACTGAAAATCTTAAGAAGTGCCTGACTAACTCAGTGCTAAGCATGAGACTCTTAATCTCAGGGCCGTTTTAGGAGCCCCACGTTGGGCCTGAAGGAGAGTGGGAATCCGTGAGTTCTCCATAGTATCAGGTGGCTGTATTTGGGAAGATCGGCTGGAAGATAAGCAGTTCCATCCCAGTGTAAAAATCCCTGTAAATTAAATTACCAGACTTTTGCCTGCATTCTACTAATCATGGCCTTGGTGACCTGCTGGTCCTCAGATCATACTAAAGTTACTGGTGACAATGCATGTTCAAATTCTAAAACTTCAACCTTTGATCTAGAACTGCAAAACATTCCAGAATGCATTTTAACATTCTTGAACTTAAAATAACATTCTATTCAACTGCAGAAATCCTATTGTTCTAAAACTTACCTGAAACCCAACAATCTAAACTACAACATGAAATTTTAGAACTGTAATTAACATTTAGGACCGCAACTCTTAAAATTCTGCAACTTCAACCTATTGTTCCAAACTGAGACTTAACATTCCAGGACTGAAGGTTAACATTCTGAAACTTTGACCTAACATTCTAGATCGACAGCTAACATTCTAGGAATTAAACCCCTAACGTTTCCATAGTATCAAGTTGTGGAAGATCAGGATTATTTTTTAGAAAAAAGAGTAAAATATGCCATTAACAGCTTAAAAAGATGGATAAAAGACTAATGAAGCCATTAATTAGCCTGATTATGCCATTAACAGCCTGTAATTTAAAATATACCATTAATTAGACATTCAAGGCTTTAATTTTAAAATGGTCAGAATGGTCCTAAATTACCTGAGTGACCAAAGGGATATGTATTGTCTAACCCAGAGTTGGAATGAACCTGGCTTAACAGTAGGAATCAATTTTAGAGTGGCCTGAAGGAGAGTTAAATATGCCTTTAACAGCCTGAAAAAATGACAATATCACTTTACTTTTAAGCCCTTAATTTTAAAATCGTACATCAGAATGCTCTGATATTACCTGAGAGACACACTGGAAGGTGATGTCTCCCCAGACTTGGAATGATGCTGGCATAACATCAGGATTCCATTTTAGAGTAGCCTGAAAAAGAGTAAAATATGCCTTTAACAGCCTGAAAAAGATTTAAAATATACCATTAATTAGACATTCAAGGCTTTAATTTTAAAATCCTACATCAGAATGGTCCTAAATTACCTGAGTGACCAAAGGGATATGTATTGTCTAACCCAGAGTTGGAATGAACCTGGCTTAACAGTAGGCAATTAACATTTAGGAATCAATTTTAACAGCCTGAAAAATGCTATTTAAAGCCCTAATTTTAAAATCCATCAGAATGCCTGATATTAACTGATTACACACTGATATGATGTTCCCCTAGAACTTGGAAAAAGCTGGCACCCTGAAAAAGAGTAAATATCTTTAACAGCCTTGAACATTTAAATAAAACATTTAGAACATTCAAGGCTAAAAATTTAACATCAGAATTCTGAATTGTAAATGAGTGACCAAAAATTGTCTAACCCAGAGTTGGAATGAACTGGCTTTCAATTTTAGAGTGGCCTGAAAAAGAGTTAAAATCTTTAACAGCCTGAAAAAAATGCCAAAATCATTTTAGACTTAAGCCATTTCAATTTTAAATCGTACATCAGAATGGTCTGATATTACCTGAGAGACACACTGGATTTGTCATGTCTAACCAGACTTGGAATGATGCTGGCATAACATCAGGATTCCCATTTTTAAAAAGTTAATCCGTGAGTTCTCCATTAGTATCAGGTGGCTGTAAAAGATCGGCTAAATAAGCAGTTCCATCCCAGTGTAAAAAAATCCCTGAAATTACCAGACTAAAATGTGCCTGCATTCTAATGGCCTGTGGTGACCTTGGTCCTCAGATCATACTATCAGAATGTTCAAATTCTAAAACTTAACCTATTGATCTAGAACTGCAACTTAACATTCCAGTACTGCATTTTAACATTCTTGAACTTAAAGCTAACATTCTAGAACTGCAGATTATTGTTCTAAAACTCAAACCTAACAATCTAGAACTACAACATAAAATTTTAGAACTGTAATTAACATTTTAGGACCGCAACTCTTAAAATTCTGCAACTTCAACCTATTGTTCCAGAACTGAACCTTAACATTCCATTTTAGACTGAAGGTTAACATTCTGAAAAATTTTGACAAACATTCTAAGATTTTAAAATCGCTTAGAATTCTAGGAATTAAACCACTAACGTGTCTCCCCCAGATCAATGATGTGGGGAAACATCAGGATTATTTTTTTAGAGTAGCCTGAAAAAGAGTAAAATATGCCATTAACAGCCTTAAAAAGATTTAAAATATACCATTAATTAGACATTCAAGGCTGTAATTTTAAATTCCTACATCAGAATGGTCCTAAATTACCTGAGTGACCAAAGGGATATGTATTGTCTAACCCAGAGTTGGAATGAACCTGGCTTAACAGTAGGAATCAATTTTAGAGTGGCCTGAAGGAGAGTTAAATATGCCTTTAACAGCCTGAAAAAATGAAATATCACTTTACTTTTTAAGCCCTTAATTTTAACATCATACATCAGAATGCTCTGATATTACCTGAGAGACACACTGGAAAGGTGATGTCTCCCCCAGACTTGGAATGATGCTGGCATAACATCAGGATTCCATTTAGAGTAGCCTGAAAAAGAGTAAAATATGCCTTTAACAGCCTGAAAAAGATTTAAAATATACCATTAATTAGACATTCAAGGCTTTAATTTTAAAATCCTACATCAGAATGGTCCTAAATTACCTGAGTGACCAAAGGGATATGTATTGTCTAACCCAGAGTTGGAATGAACCTGGCTTAACAGTAGGAATCAATTTTAGACCAGGAGAGTTAAATATGCCTTTTAAGCCCTTAAAAATAAAATTCGTACATCAGAATGCTCTGATATTAACTGAGAGACACACTGGATAGGTGATGTCTCCCCCAGACTTGGAATGAAGCTGGGATAATATTAGGATTCCTTTTTAGAGTAGCCTGAAAAGAGTAAAATATGCCTTTAACAGCCTGAAAAAAGATTTAAAATATACCATTAATTAGACATTCAAGGCTTTAATTTTAAAATCCTACATCAGAATGGTCCTAAATTACCTGAGTGACCAAAGGGATATGTATTGTCTAACCCAGAGTTGGAATGAACCTGGCTTAACAGTAGGAATCAATTTTAGAGCGGCCTGAAGGAGAGTTAAATATGCCTTCAACAGCCTGAAAAAATGCCAATATCCTTTAATTTTAAAACCTTAATTTTAAAATCGTACATCAGAATGCTCTGATATTACCTGAGACACACTGGATAGTATGATATCTAACCCCTGTAAAATAACCATTTAGGAATGAAGGCTTTAATTTAAAATTCTACATCAGATTCCATTTTAGAGTATGTTTAACATTAAATAACTGCAGTTTAACATTCTTGAAAAAGCTAACATTGTAAAATACCATTAAATGTCAATATTCTAGAACTTCAAGGCTTTAGAATTTAACATTTCAAAAATGGTCCTAAATTTTGAGTGACCCAATGAAAATCCCAGAAGTACCTGAATAACTCAAAGGTAGGATATGAGATTTCTCAAAAGAGTGGGTTGAATGGTAAAAGATTTAAAATATACCATTAGACATTCGGTATGTTTTAAAGCCTGGGAATCCGTCAGTTCTCCATAGTATCAGGTTGTATTTGGGAAGATCCTTAAGATTAAAATTCCATCCCAGTGAAAAATGCCTGTAAATTACCAGACTAAAATGGATAGCCTGCATTCTACCCCATGGCCTGTGAAATGACCTGCTGGTCCTAAGATCATACTAAAGTCTGGAACAATGCATGTTCAAATTCTAAAATTCAACCTATTAACAGAACTGCAAAACATTTAAAATATACCATTTTTAACATTCTTGAACTTAAAACCTAACATTCTAGAATGGTCAGATTATTGTTCTAAAACTCAAATAACAATCTAGAACTACAACATAAAATTTTAGAACTGTAATTAACATTTTAAGGAATTTTAAGACCCAACTTTAAAATTCTGCAATTCAACCTATTGTTCCAGAACTGAGATTTCCAACTGAAGGTTAACATTCTGAAACTTTGACCTAACAACTAGATCGACACAACATTCTAGGAATTAAACCTAATGTTCTCCATAGTTCAGGTTGGGGAAGATCAGGATTATTTTTAGAGTAGCCTGAAAAAGAGTAAAATATGCCTTTAACAGCCTTAAAAGATGTAAAATATACCATTAATTAGACATTCAAGGCTGTAATTTTAAAAATCCTACATCAGAATGGTCCTAAATTACCTGAGTGACCAAAGGGATATGTATTGTCTAACCCAGAGTTGGAATGAACCTGGCTTAACAGTAGGAATCCATTTTAGAGTGGCCTGAAGGAGAGTTAAATATGCCTTTAACAGCCTGAAAAATGCCAATATCACTTTACTTTTAAGCCCTTAATTTTAACATCGTACATCAGAATGCTCTGATATTACCTGAGAGACACACTGGAAAGGTGATGTCTCCCCAGACTTGGAATGATGCTGGCATAACATCAGATTCCATTTTAGAGTAGCCTGAAAAAGAGTAAAATATGCCTTTAACAGCCTGAAAAAGATTTAAAATATACCATTAATTAGACATTCAAGGCTTTAATTTTAAAATCCTACATCAGAATGGTCCTAAATTACCTGAGTGACCAAAAAGGATATGTATTGTCTAACCCAGAGTTGGAATGAACCTGGCTTAACAGTAGGAATCAATTTTAGAGTGGCCTGAAGGAGAGTTAAATATGCTTTAACAGCCTGAAAAAATGCCATTTAAAAAGCCCTTAATTTTAAAAAATCGTATTCAGAATGCTCTGATATTAAAGACACACTGGATAGGTGATGTCTCCCCAGACTTGGAATGAAGCTGGGATAACATCAGGATTCCTTTTAGAGTAGCCTGAAAAAGAGTAAAATATGCCTTTAACAGCCTGAAAAAGATTTAAAATATACCATTAATTAGACATTCAAGGCTTTAATTTTAAAATCCTACATCAGCATGGTCCTAAATTACCTGAGTGACCAAAGGGATATGTATTGTCTAACCCAGAGTTGGAATGAACCTGGCTTAACAGTAGGAACAATTTTTAGAGTGGCCTGAAGGAGAGTTAAATATGCCTTTAACAGCCTGAAAAATGCCAATATCACTTTACTTTTAAGCCCTTAATTTTAACATCGTACATCAGAATGCTCTGATATTTCCTGAGAGACACACTGGAAAGGTGATGTCTCCCCCAGACTTGGAATGATGCTGGCATAACATCAGGATTCCATTTTTAGAGTAGCCTGAAAAAGAGTAAAATATGCCTTTAACAGCCTGAAAAACATTTAAAATATACCATTAATTAGACATTCAAGGCTTTCATTTTAAATCCTAAATCAGAATGGTCCTAAATTACCTGAGTGACCAAAGGGATATGTATTGTAGATATTGTAGAACTGTAAGTAACATTTTAGGACCATAACTCTTAAAATTCTAAAACTACAACCTATTGTTCCAGACCTGCAACTTAACATTACATAAACCAGTTTAACATTCTAGAACTTAAACCTAACCTTCTAAAATTAGTACCATTCTAAACTACAATGTAACTGGGTGTGTTTTAAAGAGTTGGAATGAACTGGCTCCATAGTATCAATTGGCTTGAACTGAAGGCTAACAGTTCCATCCCAGAATGGTGCAGCATTAACATTCTAGAACTTTCAAGATCCTAAAGTTCTAGAAATGCTGCCAATTCAGAAAATTCTATTTACCTGAGAACTGCAACATTTCCAGAATGGTTTTAACATTCTAGAACTTAAAGAGTAACAATCTAGAACTACAACATAAAAATTTTAACAACTGTAACTTAACATTTTTAGACTGTAATTAACATTTTAAGACCGTAACTCTTAAAATTCTGCAACTTCAACCTATTGTTCCAGAACTGAGACTTTCCAGGACTGAAGGTTAACATTCTGAAACTTTGACCTAACATTCTAGATCGACAGCTTAACATTCTAGGAATTAAACCTAACGTTCTCCATAGTATCAAGTTGGGAAGATAAGGATTCTTTTTTAGAGTAGCCTGAAAAAGAGTAAAATATGCCATTAACAGCCTTAAAAAGATGTAAAATATACCATTAATTAGACATTCAAGGCTGTAATTTTAAATTCCTACATCAGAATGGTCCTAAATTACCTGAGTGACCAAAGGGATATGTATTGTCTAACCCAGAGTTGGAATGAACCTGGCTTAACAGTTGGAATCAATTTTAGAGTGGCCTGAAGGAGAGTAAATATGCCTTTAACAGCCTGAAAAAATGTCAATATCACTTTACTTTTAAGCCCTTAATTTTAACATCGTACATCAGAATGCTCTGATATTACCTGAGAGACACACTGGATAGGTGGTTCTCCCCAGACTTGGAATGAAGCTGGCATAACATCAGGATTCCATTTTAGAGTAGCCTGAAAAAGAGTAAAATATGCCTTTAACAGCCTGAAAAAATTTAAAATATACCATTAATTAGACATTCAAGGCTTTAATTTTAAAATCCTACATCAGAATGGTCCTAAATTACCTGAGTGACCAAAGGATATGTATTGTCTAACCCAGAGTTGGAATGAACCTGGCAATTTTACCAGTAGGAATCCTTTTAGAGCCTGGCCTCAATAATAGCTTTACTTTTAAGCCCTTAATTTTAAAATCGTATATCAGAATGCTCTGATATTAACTGAGAGACACACTGGATAGGTGATGTCTCCCCAGACTTGGAATGAAGCTGGGATAATATTAGGATTCCTTTTTAGAGTAGCCTGAAAAAGAGTAAAATATGCCTTTAACAGCCTGAAAAAGATTTAAAATATACCATTAATTAGACATTCAAGGCTTTAATTTTAAAATCCTACATCAGAATGGTCCTCCCAAATTACCTGAGTGACCAAAGGGATATGTATTGTCTAACCCAGAGTTGGAATGAACCTGGCTTAACAGTAGGAATCAATTTTAGAGTGGCCTGAAGGAGAGTTAAATATGCCTTTAACAGCCTGAAAAAATGCCAATATCACTTTTACTTTTAAGCCCTTAATTTTAACATCGTACATCAGAATGCTCTGATATTACCTGAGAGACACACTGGAAGGTGATGTCTCCCCAGACTTGGAATGATGCTGGCATAACATCAGGATTCCATTTTAGAGTAGCCTGAAAAGAGTAAAATATGCCTTTAACAGCCTGAAAAAGATTTAAAATATACCATTAATTAGACATTCAAGGCTTTCATTTTAAAATCCTACATCAGAATGGTCCTAAATTACCTGAGTGACCCAAAGGATATGTATTGTAGATATTGTAAACTGTAAGTAACATTTTAGGACCATAACTCTTAAAATTCTAAAACTACAACCTATTGTTCCAGACCTGCAACTTAACATTACATAACTGCAGTTTAACATTCTTGAACTTAAAGCTAACATTGTAGAATGGCAGCCATTCTAGAACTTCGTCCTAACATTCTAGAACTGCCAAGTAACATTCTAGAATTGTAACATTTTAAAATTGCCTAAAAAGAGTAACATTTTAGGACCGCAACTGAAAACATCAAAATATGCCTGACTAGCTCAGTGAGAGCATTCTTAATCTCAGGGTCGTGGGTTCTGAATGCCCCTACGTTGGGCGGTGGTGTTTTTAAAGAGTGGGAATCCGTGAGTTCTCCATAGTATCAGGTGGCTGTATTTGGGAAGATCGGCTGGAAGATAAAGTTCCATCCCAGTGTAAAAATCCCTGTAAATTACCAGACTAAAATGTGCCTGCATTCTACGATCATGGCCTGTGGTGACCTGCTGGTCCTCAGATCATACTAAAGTCTGGTGACAATGCATGTTCAAATTCTAAAACTTCAACCTATTGATCTAGAACTGCAACTTAACATTCCAGAACTGCATTTTAACATTCTTGAACTTAAAGGTAACATTCTAGAACTGCAGATTATTGTTCTAAAACTCAAACCTAACAATCTAGAACTACAACATAAAATTTTAGAACTGTAATTAACATTTTTAGGACCGCCTCTTAAAATTCTGCAACTTCAACCTATTGTTCCAGAACTGAGACTTTCCAGGACTGAAGGTTAACATTCTGAAACTTTGACCTAACATTCTAGATCGACAGCTTAACATTCTAGGAATTAAACCTAACGACTCCATAGTATCAAGTTGGGAAGATCAGGATTATTTTTTTAGAGTAGCCTGAAAAAGAGTAAAATATGCCATTAACAGCCTTAAAAAGATGTAAAATATACCATTAATTAGACATTCAAGGCTGTAATTTTAAATTCCTACATCAGAATGGTCCTAAATTACCTGAGTGACCAAAGGGATATGTATTGTCTAACCCAGAGTTGGAATGAACCTGGCTTAACAGTAGGAATCAATTTTAGAGTGGCCTGAAGGAGAGTTAAATATGCCTTTAACAGCCTGAAAAATGACAATATCACTTTACTTTTAAGCCCTTAATTTTAAAATCGTACATCAGAATGCTCTGATATTACCTGAGAGACACACTGGAAAGGTGATGTCTCCCCCAGACTTGGAATGATGCTGGCATAACATCAGGATTCCATTTTAGAGTAGCCTGAAAAAGAGTAAAATATGCCTTTAACAGCCTGAAAAAGATTTAAAATATACCATTAATTAGACATTCAAGGCTTTAATTTTAAATTCCTACATCAGAATGGTCCTAAATTACCTGAGTGACCAAAGGGATATGTATTGTCTAACCCAGAGTTGGAATGAACCTGGCTTACCAGTAGGAATCCATTTTAGAGTGGCCTCAATATAGCTTTACTTTTAAGCCCTTAATTTTAAAATCGTACATCAGAATGCTCTGATATTAACTGAGAGACACACTGGATAGGTGATGTCTCCCCAGACTTGGAATGAAGCTGGGATAATATTAGGATTCCTTTTTAGAGTAGCCTGAAAAAGAGTAAAATATGCCTTTAACAGCCTGAAAAAGATTTAAAATATACCATTAATTAGACATTCAAGGCTTTAATTTTAAAATCCTACATCAGCATGGTCCTAAATTACCTGAGTGACCAAAGGGATATGTATTGTCTAACCCAGAGTTGGAATGAACCTGGCTTAACAGTAGGAATCAATTTTAGAGCGGCCTGAAGGAGAGTTAAATATGCCTTCAACAGCCTGAAAAAATGCCAATATCACTTTACTTTTAAGCCCTCAATTTTAACATCGTACATCAGAATGCTCTGATATTACCTGAGAGACACACTGGAAAGGTGATGTCTCCCCCAGACTTGGAATGATGCTGGCATAACATCAGGATTCCATTTTAGAGTAGCCTGAAAAAGAGTAAAATATGCCTTTAACAGCCTGAAAAAGATTTAAAATATACCATTAATTAGACATTCAAGGCTTTCATTTTAAAATCCTACATCAGAATGGTCCTAAATTACCTGAGTGACCCAATGGATATGTATTGTAGATATTGTAGAACTGTAAGTAACATTTTAGGACCATAACTCTTAAAATTCTAAAACTACAACCTATTGTTCCAGACCTGCAACTTAACATTACATAACTGCAGTTTAACATTCTTTTAAAGCTAACATTTAGAATGGCAGCTTAACATTCTAGAATGCTCGTCCTGAAGACACACTGGATTCTAGAACTGCCAAGAACATTCTAGAATTGTAACATTTCAAAAATTCCAATTTTTAGGACCGCCTGAAAATCTTAAAAGTGCCTGACTTAACAGTCTGAAAAGATTTAATCTCAATATACCATTAATTACGTTGGGCTGGTGTTTTTAAAAATCCGTGAGTTCTCCATAGTATCAGGTGGCTGTATTTGGGAAGATCGGCTGGAAGATAAGAGTTCCATCCCAGTGTAAAAATCCCTGTAAATTACCAGACTAAAATGTGCCTGCATTCTACGATCATGGCCTGTGGTGACCAGACATGCTGGTCCTCAGATCATACTAAAGTCTGGTGACAATGCATGTTCAAATTCTAAAACTTCAACCTATTGATCTAGAACTGCAACTTAACATTCCAGAACTGCATTTTAACATTCTTGAACTTAAAGGAACATTCTAGAACTGCAGATTATTGTTCTAAAACTCAAACCTAACAATCTAGAACTACAACATAAAATTTTAGAACTGTAATTAACATTTTAACCCTTAACCTTAAAATTCTGCAAAATCAACCTATTGTTCCAGAACTGAGACTTAACATTCCAGGACTGAAGGTTAACATTCTGAAACTTTGACCCCTAACATTCTAGATCGACAGCTTAACATTCTAGGAATTAAACCTAACGTTCTCCATAGTATCAAGATTGTGGAAGATCAGGATTCCTTTTTAGAGTAGCCTGAAAAAGAGTAAAATATGCCATTAACAGCCTTAAAAAGATTTAAAATATACCATTAATTAGACATTCAAGGCTTTAATTTTAAAATTCCTACATCAGAATGGTCCTAAATTACCTGAGTGACCAAAGGGATATGTATTGTCTAACCCAGAGTTGGAATGAACCTGGCTTAACAGTAGGAATCAATTTTAGAGTGGCCTGAAGGAGAGTTAAATATGCCTTTAACAGCCTGAAAAATGACAATATCAACTTTTACTTTTAAGCCCTTAATTTTAACATCGCATATCAGAATGCTCTGATATTACCTGAGAGACACACTGGAAAGGTGATGTCTCCCCCAGACTTGGAATGATGCTGGCATAACATCAGGATTCCATTTTAGAGTAGCCTGAAAAAGAGTAAAATATGCCTTTAACAGCCTGAAAAAAGATTTAAAATATACCATTAATTAGACATTCAAGGCTTTAATTTTAAAATCCTACATCAGAATGGTCCTAAATTACCTGAGTGACCAAAGGGATATGTATTGTCTAACCCAGAGTTGGAATGAACCTGGCTTACCAGTAGGAATCCATTTTAGAACAGTGGCCTGAAATATACTTTACTTTTAAGCCCTTAATTTTAAAATCGTACATCAGAATGCTCTGATATTACTGAGAGACACACTGGATTGATGTCTCCCCAGACTTGGAATGAAGCTGGGATAATATCAGGATTCCTTTTTAGAGTAGCCTGAAAAAGAGTAAAATATGCCTTTAACAGCCTGAAAAAAAGATTTAAAATATACCATTAATTAGACATTCAAGGCTTTAATTTTAAAATCCTACATCAGAATGGTCCTAAATTACCTGAGTGACCAAAGGGATATGTATTGTCTAACCCAGAGTTGGAATGAACCTGGCTTAACAGTAGGAATCAATTTTAAGAGTGGCCTGAAGGAGAGTTAAATATTTTTAACAGCCTGAAAAATGCCAATATCACTTTTAAAATTTTAACATCGGACATCAGAATGCTCTGATATTACCTGAGAGACACACTGGAAGGTGATGTCTCCCCAGACTTGGAATGATGCTGGCATAACATCAGGATTCCATTTTAGAGTAGCCTGAAAAAGAGTAAAATATGCCTTTAACAGCCTGAAAAATTTAAAATATACCATTAATTAGACATTCAAGGCTTTAATTTTAAAATCCTACATCAGAATGGTCCTAAATTACCTGAGTGACCAAAAGGGATATGTATTGTCTAACCCAGAGTTGGAATGAACCTGGCTTAACAGTAGGAATCCATTTTAGAGTAGCCTGAAGGAGAGTTAAATATGCCTTTAACAGCCTGAAAAAATGCCAATATCACTTTACTTTTAAGCCCTTAATTTTAAAATCGTACATCAGAATGCTCTGATATTACCTGAGAGACACACTGGATAGGTGATGTCTCCCCCAGACTTGGAATGAAGCTGGCATAACATCAGGATTCCATTTTAGAGTAGCCTGAAAAAAAAGAGTAAAATATGCCTTTAACAGCCTGAAAAAGATTTAAAATATACCATTAATTAGACATTCAAGGCTTTAATTTTAAAATCCTACATCAGAATGGTCCTAAATTACCTGAGTGACCAAAGGGATATGTATTGTCTAACCCAGAGTTCTAAAAACCTGGCAACAGTTCCAAATGAAACTTAACATTACATGACTGCAGTTTAACATTCTTTAACTTAAAGCCATTGTTAGCTTAAATTCTTTAACAGCCTCAGAATGCTTCTAGAACTGCCAAATACTAACATTCTAGAATTGAATGATGCTTTAACATTTTAGGACATTTTTAAATCTTAGCCTGAAAAAGAGCCTGAAATTACCTTAACAGCATGAAAAAATTTAAAATATATGTTCGACATTCAAGGCTTTCAAAACAATCCAGAATGGTGGTATCAGGTGGCAAGGATTCCTTTAAGCAGTTCCATCCCTTAGTGTAAAAATGCCTTAAATTAGCCAAAAACTAAAATTAAGCCTGAAAAAATGAAATCATGCTTTACTTTTAAGCCCTTAATTTTAAATCGTACATCAGAATGCTCTGATATTACCTGAGAGACAACTGGAAAGGTGATGTCTCCCCAGACTTGGAATGATGCTGGCATAACATCAGGATTCCAATTTTAGAGTAGCCTGAAAAAGAGTAAAATATGCCTTTAACAGCCTGAAAAAGATTTAAAATATACCATTAATTAGACATTCAAGGCTTTAATTTTAAAATTCCTACATCAGAATGGTCCTAAATTACCTGAGTGACCAAAGGGATATGTATTGTCTAACCCAGAGTTGGAATGAACCTGGCTTAACAGTAGGAATCCATTTTAGAGTGGCCTGAAAAACAGTAAAATATGCCTTTAACAGCCTGAAAAATGACAAATATACTTTTTAAATTTTCAAGCCCTTAAATAATTTTGAAAAATGACAATATCACTTTACAAGCCCTTAATTTTAAAATCGTACATCAGAATTCTGATCTGATATTACCTGAGAGACACACTGGAAGGTGATGTCTCCCCCAGACTTGGAATGATGCTGGCATAACATCAGGATTCCATTTTAGAGTAGCCTGAAAAAGAGTAAAATATGCCTTTAACAGCCTGAAAAAGATTTAAAATATACCATTAATTAGACATTCAAGGCTTTAATTTTAAAATCCTACATCAGAATGGTCCTAAATTACCTGAGTGACCAAAGGGATATGTATTGTCTAACCCAGAGTTGGAATGAACCTGGCTTAACAGTAGGAATCCATTTTAGAGTGGCCTGAAGGAGAGGCCTTTACAGCCTGAAAAATGCCAATATCACTTTACTTTTAAGCCCTTAATTTTAAAATCGTACATCAGAATGCTCTGATATTACCTGAGACACACTGGATAGGTGATGTCTCCCCCAGACTTGGAATGAAGCTGGCATAACATCAGGATTCCATTTTAGAGTAGCCTGAAAAAGAGTAAAATATGCCTTTAACAGCCTGAAAAAGATTTAAAATATACCATTAATTAGACATTCAAGGCTTTAATTTTAAAAATCCTACATCAGAATGGTCCTAAATTACCTGAGTGACCAAAGGGATATGTATTGTCTAACCCAGAGTTGGAATGAACCTGGCTTAACAGTAGGAATCAATTTTAGAGCGGCCTGAAGGAGAGTTAAATATGCCTTCAACAGCCTGAAAAAAATGCCAATATCACTTTACTTTTAAGCCCTTAATTTTAAAATCGTACATCAGAATGCTCTGATATTACCTGAGAGACACACTGGAAGGTGATGTCTCCCCAGACTTGGAATGATGCTGGCATAACATCAGGATTCCATTTTAGAGTAGCCTGAAAAAGAGTAAAATATGCCTTTAACAGCCTGAAAAAGATTTAAAATATACCATTAATTAGACATTCAAGGCTTTCATTTTAAAATCCTACATCAGAATGGTCCTAAATTACCTTGACCAAAGGGATATGTGACCCCCAGAGGAATGATGCTGGCTTAACATCAGGATTCCATTTTAGAGTAGCCTGAAAAAGAGTAAAATATGCCTTTAACAGCCTGAAAAAGATTTAAAATATACCATTAATTAGACATTCAAGGCTTTCATTTTAAAATCCTACATCAGAATGGTCCTAAATTACCTGAGTGACCCAATGGATATGTATTGTAGATATTGTAGAACTGTAAGTAACATTTTAGGACCATAACTCTTAAAATTCTAAAACTACAACCTATTGTTCCAGACCTGCAACTTAACATTACATAACTGCAGTTTAACATTCTTGAACTTAAAGCTAACATTGTAGAATGGCAGCTTAACATTCTAGAACTTCGTCCTAACATTCTAGAACTGCCAAGTAACATTCTAGAATTGTAACATTTCAAAAAATTGTAAGTAACATTTTAGGACCGCAACTGAAAATCTTAAGAAGTGCCTGACTAGCTCAGTCGGTAGAGCATGAGATTCTTAATCTCAGGGTCGTGGGTTCGAGCCCCACGTTGGGCGGTGGTGTTTTAAAGAGTGGGAATCCGTGAGTTCTCCATAGTATCAGGTGGCTGTATTTGGGAAGATCGGCTGGAAGATAAGCAGTTCCATCCCAGTGTAAAAATCCCTGTAAATTACCACTTCCATTACCAGGCCTGTAAAATTCTGAACTACAGACATCATGTTCAATGGCCCTGTGGTGAACTGCTGGTCCTCAGATCATAACTAAACATCTGGCAGATGTTCTAAAACAAAACCTAACATGTTCAAATTTAAAACTGTAATTCATTTTAGGACCTATTGAAAATTCTAGAACAACCTATTGTTCCAGAACTGAGACTTAACATTCCAGGACTGAAGGTTAACATTCATTTTGACCTAACATTCTAGATCGACAGCTTAACATTCTAGGAATTAAACCTAACGTTCTCCCATAGTATCAAGTTGGGAAGATCAGGATTATTTTTTTAAGTAGCCTGAAAAAGAGTAAAATATGCCATTAACAGCCTTAAAAAGATTTAAAATATACCATTAATTAGACATTCAAGGCTTTAATTTTAAATTCCTACATCAGAATGGTCCTAAATTACCTGAGTGACCAAAGGGATATGTATTGTCTAACCCAGAGTTGGAATGAACCTGGCTTAACAGTAGGAATCAATTTTAGAGTGGCCTGAAGGAGAGTTAAATATGCCTTTAACAGCCTGAAAAATGACAATATCACTTTACTTTTAAGCCCTTAATTTTAACATCGTACATCAGAATGCTCTGATATTACCTGAGAGACACACTGGATAGGTGATGTCTCCCCCCCAGACTTGGAATGAAGCTGGCATAACATCAGGATTCCATTTTTTTAGAGTAGCCTGAAAAAGAGTAAAATATGCCTTTAACAGCCTGAAAAACATTTAAAATATACCATTAATTAGACATTCAAGGCTTTAATTTTAAAATCCTACATCAGAATGGTCCTAAATTACCTGAGTGACCAAAGGGATATGTATTGTCTAACCCAGAGTTGGAATGAACCTGGCTTAACAGTAGGAATCCATTTTAGAGTGGCCTGAATATAGTTTTTATACTTTTAAGCCTTGCCTTTATTTTTAAAATCATATCAGAATGCTCTGATATTAACTGAGAGACACACTGGATAGGTGATGTCTCCCCCAGACTTGGAATGAAGCTGGGATAATATTAGGATTCCTTTTTAGAGTAGCCTGAAAAAGAGTAAAATATGCCTTTAACAGCCTGAAAAAGATTTAAAATATACCATTAATTAGACATTCAAGGCTTTAATTTTAAAATCCTACATCAGAATGGTCCTAAATTACCTGAGTGACCAAAGGGATATGTATTGTCTAACCCAGAGTTGGAATGAACCTGGCTTAACAGTAGGAATCAATTTTAGAGTGGCC
>JAEKDQ010000176.1:0-44110 GCA_026937815.1 Etheostoma perlongum | reverse complement strand
GGTTTTACTTTTAATTATTTCATACTAACTTTGTACTTAATACTATTTATTTATTTCCGTGGACTTTATTTCCTAATGCCACCTTTTATTGATTTCCCATTGTGAAGACAAATTTGAATGTGAAATATTTTATTTAACATTTAATCCTCCTTTCATTATTATGTGTACTGTTTTTTTTCACAAAATAATGCTGGTATAATGTTACATATCACAGATTTTGTATAGAATCTGGTCATCTTTCATTTATTTTTATTACTTATTACATGATTGTAGAAGGTGTCTCTTTGTCAAACTGTACTGATTAGCTCTATCTCAAGAACCTGTCTGTCTCGCTGCAGTCAAAGGTTGCCGTGGTTACAATGCACTGATTAGCTAATCTGATGCACCTGTGTGTGTGTGTGTGTGTGTGTGTGTGTGTGTGTGTGTGTGTGTGTGTGTGTGTGTGTGTGTGTGTGTCTCTCTCGCTGCAGTGGGCAATTACTTCCCCCAGCTGTTCAATACATCTAATCTGGATCAAAATGATCCTAATTGGGACATTTTCATTCCATTTCTACTTTTTGCTATTCAGGATCAGGTAATCCGTCTTTTATGCCGGTTTAAAAAAAAAAAAACATTGGTCTGGATCAACCTGATCCAGATACAATTTTCAAGATTACCAAATACGGATTACCAGTGCTCTGAATAGGACAGCATATCTCAATGTGAAGAAAGAACAGGTAGAAGAGCCAGCATGGGGGGGAGGGGGTCACTGGAAGGTAATGAACAGAGCAAGCATGGGGGGGTCCTGGAAGGTAAAGAACAGGTAGAAGAGCCAGCATGTGGCGGGGGGGGGGGTCGTCACTGGAAGGTAAAGAACAGGTCGTCACTGGAAGGTAAAGAACAGCTAGAAGAGCAACAGATGTGTGCAGTTAGACATGCACACCTCTGACAGATTTGATGCTGTTTTCTGATGCACCATATATCTATTAAAATGGGCAGTATGTGTCCTTTCCTGCTTGACTGTGTTCCTTGCATTGTTACTTAGAAATAACTGTGGAAACACAAATGCATGATCTTAATATTAAATGTAGGAAGCATATGAACATCCAGCTGTGCATACACATCAGGACGATTCAGTGTATGTTTTATGAGAGAGAGAGAGAGAGAGAGAGAGAGAGAGAGAGAGAGAGATACCCACCCTTCTGGGTTTCTTTCACCACTTACCCACATGCAAAGAGCTTTTATTCCATAGAGACAGGGCAGTACAGCCAGAGAATAGAGAAAAAGTAGGAGGAAGATGGTAGAAGTCGCTGCTGTGTGGGGGAGGGAGGAAACCCTGTGCAGAGTTAGCATCTTTCTGGCCAATAAGATTCACTGACGTTTTAACGTCAAAGCTGCAGGGTGAATAGAAGGCACCGAGCAATGTCCTTAAGAGTGGTACTTGCAGGTGTGCAGGAGGATTATAAACTTGCTAAAACATACCTCTGTGTCATAGTCCTCAAGCACCAACTGTGCTCTCCATCTTTTCTTGTCGGCTACGAGCAGCTGCGTTGGCAGTTCCTGGATAGAAGGCTGGTCACCTCTCCTCCTTGAACTTGCTGACAACCAAAGACATACAGCACACACATACACCAAGAATCACCTCCTGAATCACCTCGGTCAGTGTAGAGCAGCATATTTCCACATATAAAGGGTAAATTAAGGGTTTATTTCAACCAGACCAGAGTGGTGATGGTTGGAACAGCTTTTGATAGTTTTACTTTGTTTTGGTTGACTTTAAATGAAGTATAATTAACAATGATAAACTAATTGTTTATTTAAATGGAGTCTGGTTTGCCTGAGAAAACCCTGACAAACTCTGGCAAATTTAACATTTGCTCTGGAAGTCTGTCTGGCCAAGAGCCCATTCAAGCCCATATAAAAACGATATGATACAACGTTTTGTGGACGTAAATTGAAGGTGCCCATTCCCCATTAAATCACATTGTAGCTCTCGCTTAATACAGGACATATTTAAAAGATTGTCACTTTGACACAAATATATAGAACAACAGGGTCCAGGTTGTATAAGAACAATTTACCCTTTAACAACAATGGAAGAACACATATTTTTATTACAGGAGGAAACTAGCTAAATACTTTCAAAATGGATACATAAGAAGATGATGTAATACATTTGAAAGGTCCAAAACGGCTACTAAATGGATTTAAGTCAGAATATTTTGTCAGCTTAATCAAGTTTTTATTTTTTTTACTAGAATTACTCTGTACTGTCATATGGTCATTTTAAAAATTACCCATATTCTTGTTTAAATATAACAAGACTTGGTGTTTTTCCACTACTGAGACAAAAAGAACCACATTGATTTCTGATGTGGTGTGTGCTGCTCATTTCATCCACATACAGGAACCCATACAAGTCTTACACTTACTTAAACATCCAGAGATAAAAATATAAATATTTTTATTTTTCACAAAATGTAAATTTACAACTGCTTATCAAATGCCTTTAGACATGATAAAAACTGTAGCATAAAGATGTAGCCACGGTGAAAGTGTCACTTTTTGCCCACTTTCTGTAATACATATGCGATGTAAATCAGGCACAATCAATCAACATATAATACAAATGTATGTATATTAAAGCTAGTCTGTAGCAATGTTTATTGAGAAATGATGTGAAATCACCCCAGTTTTGCTGCCCTAAACTTTGCAGGCATCCAGTAAAAAACTAAGAGCCTGGATGGCATAGTCCCAATCACCTCTGCACTGTTTTTTTTTTACTAGACTTTAAACTTGCCAGAATGGATCTGCTTCAGGATCTGGAGCTCTACACTGGCCTGTAAAGAGTCAAAGCCGCAGCGATTAAGCTAATTGCCTACATAATGTGAACAGTGTAACTTCCACAATGGTTGTACAGTAGCTTGATGTAAGTATACCTCAGTGGTGTTGACACCGAATATATGCTATGCAATTGTGAATAAGGTAAATGTACTACAGTAAACAGAAAAAGGATGTTTTGGTGAGTGGGTAGGTACATTAATATAGTCTGCTCCCAGAGCTGCAGGTTTAATATTGGCCCATTATCTTTGCTGCTCATCTATTCTCTCACTCTTTGCAGGCCCTGGAGCTCTGTAAGGGCAGCAGCTTTTGGTAGTCATAAGGCCCCAAAAGTATCAGAAGTTAATTTAGTAGGCTAATGAAATAGTAGACGAGCAATGTATAACATTGTTTCAATCCAGACGCATTAACAGGGGGGCATCAGGACCCATAAAAAACATCCTGGCAATTTTCAGCCAAACCAGTGTTACATACCTTATTAGGTATTATTCTTACATTTTTGTCCCTTTTCACAACACTTTTTCAATTGTTGTCACTTTTTTGATGTTTTTAAAACTACGTACACTTTATTAGAGTCAGTTTTTAAAACTACGAACACTAACTTATTAACTTTAGTTTTACAGTTATATTTGGAATTTATGGTCAATAAACCTAATTTTTTGGAAATTATTGCTAATGTTTAAGTTAGAAAAGCAGAAATTAGGAATTATCTGTATAAACATTCTATCACCACTTTAACCCCCATGCTGTCCTCAGGTTAAAGTGACCCGTTGTCCTATATCAATGTTCTTTTTAATTCCCCAAAATAACATGATTGATTCCACACAACGCTCTTTGCCAAGTACAAATCTCTACTTATATTAATTTTGGGGCGTCTTATTCAGTTTTATAGCGGACAAAAACAAATTGAAGTGTTTTTGAAATAGTATTGAGTAAAAGTTTAAATATTCCAGTCTGTGGTTATCCATCAACATCCATTCCTTTAAATTTTAGTCTAAATAATTCCTAATTTCTGCTTTTCTAACTTAAACATTAGCAATAATTTCCAAAAAATTAGGTTTATTGACCATAAATTCCAAATATAACTGTAAAACTAAAGTTAATAAGTTAGTGTTACGTAGTTTTAAAAACATCAAAAAAGTGACAACAATTGAAAAAGTGTTGTGAAAAGGGACAAAAATGTAAGAAAAAGTTAAAAAGCATCAACTAAAAGTGTAGATTTTCATTTTGACGGGGAAGACAACAGAAGGGTTAAGGGCCCATCCACCCCTAAAGCAGCAGGGAAAGGGTTTAGCTCGCAAAGATCTTTTACCAGTTCTGAAATCACTGAATCTTGAAAAGTACAGCCATACTTGCTCAAAGTGCTCAGTATAATTTCTTTAATAACTGGGCCAATGCAGATGATGTAAGGAAGTCAAGTTCCTCTACTGGTTCATCTATGCATGTATTAGACACATTGAAAATGCATTCTAATTTAAGGAGGAGCAAACCAATTCTCTTCATATATGTTTTGTTCAAGTCTTATAGAGTTACAGTAGTTTTCACTTTTGACAAATTGACTTTCTTCATGTTTTTTTGATTTTGGTAATTATGGAAAACAGAGGTCTTAAAGTCTTCTAGTGAATGGGGACTAGGTTTCCTGCTCTTATGACTGTGGAATGTTAAATTGTCTTGTAATCCCAATCTTTAAAAACACAAGACACAGTTTCAAACTTTTTAAGGTGGACACCAAGGTGTTCAAAAGAGTGTCTGTGACTGTGTGGAAACAGTGTGCATCACACACTAAACATATGAAGGAAAGGAGCTGGCCCGGCGCAGTTGTGTATGAGTGATACTTGGACAAATCCGTCCGCTCTGCACCCCATGTCCTGAAGTGGCAAGGGCAATCCGAATGGAGACAGGGTGGTATGGACTGGTTTGTAAACTATAACCATTTGGATGTTGTAAAGTGGCTTTTTTTGCACAGCCAGTTCATTTCCAATGAGGCAGCACGCCCATAATATTCAGTTTAGTGTCACTGGTCAGTGGTCATTAGATCCAGAAGAAAAAGGAAATCAGAAACAATACCCTGGTAATTGTTATTGTAATCAGCATCAGCTGAAGATTTAGGCAGGACATAAAATCAGAGCATTTGACACATAAGCTACACACATTCATTTATACATAGTACATAATCACAACAGCAGTTCACAATTGGAGAGCAGTAGTTAAAGCTATGGACAGGTCATGACAATAATTTGGGTTACAGTTAAAAGGAATATATCAAAATATTCTTATTTCTCCTCTGCTCCAAGACAGGGCTCCTATGCAAATTCACCTTCACTCTCCCTCGACCACACACACTCACCCCCGGCGCTACCATTGGGCCCGCCAGTTTGACGCAGGTCTATAGTAAGTGATTTTCATTCTAGCTGTTCATCCAATAAGCAGCCCGATGAAAGGTTTGAGTTAAAGCGTCTCAGCCAATCAGCGGCTTCTACCCCACGTGTGGACTCTTAAGCCTGCCCACAAGCTGCATCGTCACCAGCAAGTGATCCAATGAAATGTATGACGTTGGCGTGTCTGAGACAGACACATACGGTAGCTATTAGCTCAAATGAAACGCAAAGCAAAGCAGCTTGTTTTCATTTATATTCAGCAAGAAACACTCCGAGGAGCAGGAGGAGGAAACTGCTGCCGTTTTAAGTAACGCGGTTACAAGTGACGAGTTACCATCCTGGTCGGCCGCACTCTCCCATCAAGTCCTCCTGTAGCCACCCCCTCACACCAGCAAGGCAAGTGGGCTAACAGACACATGGTAACGTTATTATCTAGCTGTCTGTATGCACATTTTCTGGAGGGAAAAATAATATTGGCAGTAGGCAGAGGTAATTTATGGTAGCGTTTTATGTGTTATAGGAGGCGACAGGGTTCAGCAGCCATTCCCCAAGAAGACCTGTCACAACCTCCGCTAGACTTGTCATCAACAGATGAGCCTGCCAGTCAGCCCGAGCTCTGTACATTCGCAGCCACACACATACTGGGGAAAGATGGGAGTTTTTCTGACGGATGGTACTCAAAATTCCCGTGGCTGGAATACAGCATCTCAAGAAATGCTTTTTTTTTGTTTTTTGTTGAATTATGTCTCGGATTGTTATGCCGTTGTTTATATGATTAGATGTGTTCATTTTTTCATTCATTCTGAAGAAATAAGGTACAGGAGAAATAATGTATTGTTTAGCAGCTGTGTCAGATTCAATGCTGCTATTATTTCATGTCGATACGGTTCTTCTGTCATTCTGAATTAATAAGAAACAGTTAAATAATTTTTCCCTGCCCTCCATGCTGGGTAAATAAATGGAGAGAGAAACAGACCCTCCAAAGATATAATTCTGATTCAGTCTTTTTTGTGCAAAGGTGTATGTCTTTGACCGTTTCAGCAATGTGCTAAGGAGAGCGACACAAGAGCAACACAGAAAAGCGCTGAAACGGGTACCCGGTTGGGTTTTTTGGCTTATTTTAACTGGCCCATCCAGTTTTCTGGAGGCCCACCTACAAACAAAATCCTGGCGCCGCTAGTGCACACGCTCCCTCAGCATGTGTATTTCATCCGATATACTAATAATATGTTATATGTAATAATAATATGAGGAAAATGCTAACAGTGGGTTAATTTCACACGCTTGGGTCACATTTTTGTGCCCCCTGGAAACCTGTGTGCCACTTGTAACTGGCTCCAAAAAGTAAGCGTAACGATGAACAGAGAGGGTTGATCAATCTATGGACGGTCGTGCTGCCACTTGTGTACACCGTCTAAATTCCTTGTCTTACACAGAAGCAAGCCAACTATACCATTTTAATTTACATTTAAATACATTCATGATACACAGCAACCTGGTAAAAAGGAATCTTACTGTAAACCGAACAGCTCAACGTCTGGTATCCTGCCAATGAAAGGCATAGACCTTGGCCAGGGTGCGGGAACCAAGAACCAGCGTTGACGCATGCGCAGGGTGCACTACAGACTAATCATCTTTGGGTAGACTTTAGTTTTTTTAGGCTACAATTGTTACTTTTGAAAATAGGTAGTGTAGGTGGAAGTTACCCATTATTATAAATTTGCTTGCTAATACACTTCAGGCAGTTAGAGAGGTGACGCGAGCAAGCAACGTGCGAGCAACGCAAGCAAGCAAACCAAGCGACACGCTCCCTTTCATAGACTACACGCGCAAGTTTCACGGGCGATGTGTGAAATACAATACACCGCTCACGCAACAGGGGGTAGCAGAGACGGCTGATATTCAGATCGAAATGCAACTGAAGAGGAGTGCATCCTATTGCTTATTTTTTGCTGAACGTACTGCCTAACCAACATTAAAATGGTGACAGTGGGATAATTCAATTTTATGTGAACACTACTGAATTTGGTAAACGTAACAAATGTCAAAAACAAATAACACCAGTAACAGCATGTAGCCTACAATATCAAGAGACAAATTAAGTCAAATTAAAAGGGCTCATACTGCCGCACTTTGTGCCTGTGGTAGATTTTGTAAAAAAATGGAACAGGTAATTACAAAAAGTGGTGTGTATGTCTTTCCTTTCGCTTTTCCTGCAGCCTGTCAAGGAGGCTAGTCTCACATGGATCCATAATCAACGCTTTAGCTTCTTTTTACCACCAGGGGAGGCTGACAACGTCTGGTTGGTAAGCAGTGTTGCCAGATCTCGCGAAACAAATACGCAACCAGGCCTGTGAAAACAAGCCCAAAACAAGCGACTTTTTCTACGGAGCCCCCCTAATATCCTAGGAAGAGAAAGAGAAGAGAAAAATAAATAAACTGTATGCACTGTTTTACAATCTGTGGGGTACAGATTGTCAGTTTCCATCCATGTGGACAGATTGGTAAACTGTATACACGGTAGAGTTTATTTATTTCCCCCCCTGAGCAACAGGACAATGACCACAGGAGGGAGTTAAACCACCTTTTAACATAATTTAACATTAGAAAACTGATGGGATATCAAATATACACGTTATTACAGTGATTTTGAGTTGTTCCCCACAACGGGTTGAAACCATTCTTTTCCTCCTTTCTCTTTCTCCCAGTCTTTGTGTGGCTCTCTTCACGACAACACAGACACAGGTTGGTTCTTTGGAACGGGCGTTTATTGCTTGCTTCTTTCTTTTGGGCAATGCATCCACGTCACGCCGTGAGAACTATATGAACGAATATAGTAAGCACGTAAAATAAATTAAACATTACATAGGTAAACAAAGATACAAATTGCATTTGCCGCAAATATAAAAGTGCACATGTAAGACAAAATACCTCGTTGGCTGCTTGTCCTGAAAAGAGTTCTGTAAGTCCTTTAAAGTGCCTTACTGTTCGCCTTAGCCAGTGTAACTCCAACTTAAGTTTTCGAGCACCGTAACATGAGGTAACGCTAGACTTTGCTGGGTCCATCAACAAATTCCGTCGTAGCGGAAACCACAACCAAACTTTAGTTCCGAGAACAACAACAAAAACAATAGGCCAAATCTTAAACTATTACATTTACAGTACTTTTACATTAAACACATTTCCTTTTTATCAAGTGCATAAAATATATATAAAATTCAATTTACTATTTACTTGTGCGTAATTATGCATCATAACACATGTTTAAACAGCACTTACACTTTGTTATATTTCTTCCCGTATTTCACCCACTTTATCCCGGGCATTATTCCTCCAAAAACTCTCCTACAGTCTAGTCACCATCACTCACTACTCACGCATTTTCCTAACCAGAAAACAACAGACTGCCCTGCTCTGCCTCTGATTGGCTGGTACTCGTTTCCATCTGAGTTAGAGCCAATAAGAAGCAGGAAGTGGGCGGGAAATAACTCTGTTGTCTCCAGTGTGTATGGGGAAAGGGGCGGGACCGAGAGAACAGGCAAGACACACTCCTACGTTTAAATAACATATAGAAAATATATGCTTGACAACTTATTATTGAGCTGGGAACAAGCCAAAATAAGCAACTACACTTTAGTAACAAGCCCAAAAAAAACGCGACCCGCGATTACCAATATGTGTAAGCTACTTTACATAAAAACAAGCCCAAAGTTGCTTATAATAAGCGGACTTGGAAACAGTGGCGGTAAGGGGAAGGGGTCACTGCAGAAACGGTTGGTTGTATTCAAATCTGCTTCTGTAAATATAACGTATATTTGAAATAATGTACAATACTTGCAATATCGCCCCCACCAACAATGCATAGTATTGCATGTGTCGGTGAGTCGCATAACAAAAACTAGGACAACACATTTTGCTACGCATCGACGCATAATGGCGGCCAAAGCATAGCGGACATGAATGCATACCGATGTGTACAATTAGCATGGGTTATAATTATCACCCTCCGACATTTGTTTTTACAGTTTGACAACAAGCTACTTTGAGACACAAAAAGCCCTTTTTCAGCTTTGGAAACCCTGTACTATTAACAACTTTTTGTTTCACTCATGAAGCTAGTACAGACACAGATGACTGATTGAGAACACCAGGATTTTAGAAAAATGCTTGTGTTAAAATAAAGATAAAATGATGCATTGAGGATAGAAAATTATCGTACTGCTGTTTTGTCTTTTTTTTTATTGGTATTCAGATGCACTTAATTTTTAAACGATTAAATATATGGAAAATGAATGCCTACCAGCCATAAGCATTTGAGCCTTCTATCTGATTTGCCTGCCTGTATCTACAACCCTTGATCTACGACACAGATTGCCATGACATATTTCTCCTCCATGAGGTACATAAATAACACTGATGGAAGGGGTAATTGTGTTAGCTGGAGGTACAAGGTCCCCATGCCTAACCACTTCTGGAATGCACTGCAAAGCGGTCTTCGTCAAAAAATATAGCTACTCGTTAAATGACGTCGGAGCAGTCTCATTAATCACTGGCACATGTAGCATCCGGTACGACACCTTGCTGACAAAGCATTTCTGGAAATATATAGCCCTCCCGGCTGAAAGGGGATTTCTCTGTGCAGCCGTCTTTCATCCATGTCTTACAACAGACTTCAGGATGTTCTCGGCACCCTTTCACCTCCTCTGGTTTTCTTACTTAGAACAACCTGTCCTTTTACTTCCACCTTTAGCTGACACTCTCCCTGTTCTAAAAGCGGTTATTTCCTATGACATAACTTCTGTTTACCGTCAAGTCAACAACACAACACAGTAATTGTAAAAGTGATACCAATCTAAGTCTTGGAAAGGAATTTAAAATTTGTAATTCCCAAAGTGTTGAACTATTCCTTTAATAAAATATTTGAGTGCGTCAAAAGTTGTGAAGCCTATTCCCAACAAAAGGTGCAAACACTAACATGTCCTAGCCATGAGAGATTATGCCTCTCTTCTTTTTCCATTCTACCATCTGCTTTTCCTCTTCTTTCTCTTGTCTCTCTTTTTTTAATATACTGTATACATGCTTTCTTACATGCTCCCTAAGGCCTTACCAACCTTCTTACATCTCTGCTGGCGTTCCCATCCTCCTCCCTTTGCTAATTAAGAGAGGGTTTAGGGGTTTTCCTGGAGAGGACTTTTCTCCACCACTCTGATGATGTATAATGCAGCAGCAAAGCATCTTTTCTATTCCTTCCCATATACAAATGTAATGTAAATGTAAATGTGCTGTATTTATATAGCGCTTTTCTAGTCTGAGCGACTACTCAAAGCGCTTTTACATCATACAGGATACATTCACCGTTCACACACATTCACACACTGTGGCCGGGGGCTGCCGTACAAGGTGCCACCTGCTCATCAGATAAACACTCACACACATTCACACTCCGATGACACAGCATCGGGGGCAACTCGGGGTACAGTGTCTTGCCCAAGGACACTTCGACATGGGACTGCAGGGCTGGGGATTGAACCACCAACCTTCCAATTGGCAGGCAACCACTCTACCACTGAGCCACAGCCGCCCCTTAATGTCTTCCTATCATCCTCTCCCTCACACTTGTCTTTCCCCTCTGTTTTGTCCCTGTGTCAAACAACCCTCCGCCTCTTTAACTCTGTCGTCACAGTGGTGGAGGTGACTCATTGTGGCTGGTGTTGATCATGTAGCCTGAAACAATTTGGCTGGCTGAAGGTCATTTGATTGTCTCCGAGGGGAGGGGGAAAGTCCACCGAAGGGTTTTGGAGAAGGAGGAGAGCTGAGCAGGGGCGGATTTAGTCATTTTGGGGCCTAAGGCAAACACAGGCATGGGGCCCTCCACAACCCGTGTTCTCCCCCTTTTCAGTCCTTATTTATCTGAGAAATACGTGCTCTCGGTCTGACAGCTGATTGGCCAGAGTGCTGGACCATCTTCAATCATAACACATTGATTAGGGTGACTGCTACTCACGGGGTCTAGCTGCTGAGTATTATGTGTGTCACTATCTTCGTCATTGCCATAGTTATCATCATGGACAGTGAAAGCAGCAGTTCCGTAACCATCTCCATTTGAAGGATCCTGTAAGGTTGTCTTGTATGTAGATCCCGCATCGCTATAGCAACCTGGGCTGACACTACTCTTCATCAGTGTTAGCATCGCTAAAGCAACCTGGGCTGACAATACTCTTCATCAGTGTTAGCATAAGGCTCGTTCGAGATGAGCCAGGTCTGCACAGAATCGATCACCGGCGCCCGTTGCATGCCTGTTAGATTTGTGTCCGACTTGATCCCGACTTGCTCTGACGTCATACACACATGGGCAACGGAAATCTCATGAGAGCAAGGCGGCCGCAGTTCTGAGACAGGCGGCGCAGGTCTGAGACCAGGGGGCGCAGGTCTGAGACGCAGGCGGCGCAGTTGCTTTTCACCGACTGCAAGAGCCAGGCGGACCCAGAGCATGCTGGGAAATGCCAGCTTCTCAGCTGATTTAACACCTGATTGGTTTACAACATGATGACGTTTTATATAAACTTTTTAGTGTTTTTGAATCGGAGGGATTTTAATTGCTATTTGTCTGATTTAAAGACTTATTCTGTACAGAACACATGTTGTGAGGCTGACAGTGACGTTTAGAAGTCAGTTAGAAACTAAATCTGTTCAGATCACAGATCATCTCCAGTCTGTTGTTAATTAAAATCAGCAACAGGTCGCATGTAGAACATTCTGAGAGCTACTCTGTCATAATTAAAACAACTGGAGACTGTGTACCTGCTGATATGTGGGTCTGATTATATTTTATTAAATCGGAATCACACCACAGTGTTTTTGTCACATCCTGTCCAGCCTGAAGGCGGCTGGTCGGCTGGAAACTGTCCCGACTTTACCGCAGCTTTTTTGTCCCCGCCCCAGGCTGCTGCCGCCTGCTCTCGTCTACTTTACAGGCGTGGCGCAGTTCATCTCGGGAAAGCCTATTGCTAAGCGCAACCTGGGCTGACGCTGCCGGTGGGTAGCTCTTCACCAGTGTTAGCTTTGCTAGCGCAAGCACCGGCTTCTTGCTGCTCTTTAGTAACGTTAATGTTAGTGTTGTCGGTAGCCATCGTAAAAAAGGTTGTTACCTTTGAAAGTTTTGCTAAAAACGTTCTGCTTTCTTCCCGCTTCTTCCTTTTTTCAGAACCACTTCGGTAGCTTCGCTTCATTTTCCAACCGTCTGTAGCCTCCAGCTTAGCGCATGCTGAGCTGTTTGTTTACAAACACACGCAGATACGCAGTAGGATAATGGAATAGTCCAATGTAGTGGGGACTGGGGGGGAGTTTCTCATCATGAATTAAACAATCGGATATCACTTTAGCGTATCAATGTTTAGAGATATAATTAATTAGTGAGAAGTAAGACAACAAATCGTAGACATACGTTTATGAGGTGTTTTAGGGGGCCCTTGGTAGCCTGGGGCCCAAGGCAATTGCCTACCTTTGCCTAATGGTAAGTCCGCCTCTGGAGCTGAGTGATCGAAGAGTAGATAACCTTTGCTGGGTTTCACAGCAGCATAAATCCATGATTCAGTCACGTGAATGACACTTAATAAAGACTAGATATTCCCTCGTCCAGAGGGGGTTCCTGAAAAAAGAGATACGTTGGAAAATACACAAATGGAAAGTGCACAGTATAAAGTATATCTGCTCGACAAAGCTCCAAGCTCCTTAACATGATATGATCCCTGTAAGGACACTCAGGTGAGCAAAATAAAGTTCCATTTCCCAAATGTTAAAAAAAATAAAATGTTTAAATAGAGTAACCTATAAAAAGGTTCTCAAATGCATACCAAAATCACTCCCCAATAATTTTATTAATATTTTATTAATTTATTAATAATTGGTATTCATATTTTCTTCATGATGTATATTATATTTATTGTTGAAACTTATTGTCTCCTCTTTTGCTTGGTGCAGTGTTCAATCTGACTCAATCTGTCAGACCAGCATTTGAAATTGAACTTTCTTGAGAAATAAATTCATTACAATGTCATTTTCACAGTCTGAGGTATAAGGAGTTGCCAAGTACATCTCTGTAAATGTTTGTGTTGAGTTTAACCTTGGTGATTTTTGACATGCAAATGAATGTTGTTGACTAGTTTGACACTAATTGCTAAAGTTCTAATATTGCAAATATGGCCTCAAACAGCCATGAAGGGCATTCACACTCCACTGTAGCCACCAGTGCCAGCGCAATGGCGCCTGTGTTGGGCTTCTCGCCGCTGTGGCTGGTTGCCCGTCCTGACTCGTTTTGTTTCTTTCCTGCGCTATATTGCTTCTGAGTTTGTGGGTGTACGATTGCCAAATAATGCTGCTGATCCGATCTTTCATGGGGGAGTGTGGTGATGGATGTACCTGGTGTGGTACAGGTGAGTTTGCAGCCCCGTTTGTATGTCCGCCTGCAGCTGATACGTGACACGGAGAGGGCCTAAGAAGACCTAAGAATAAACAGCAGTGAACGGGAGGAAAATGGGCAGAGAGGCAGGTTCATCTAAAAAAAAAAAAAAACTCCTGAAGCTGACTGTGACTCAACACCAATAACCTTTTATTAAGTCAATTTACTCACAAACTGCGCTGAACCGACCTGATCAATGCAGTCCTCCATTCGTGGTAATGGATAACAATCTGGCTTAGTAACCTTGTTCACTTTTCGGTAATCGGTACAAAATCTGGACAACTGTCAGATTTATCAACCAACAAACAAGGTGATGCCCAACTTGAAGTGGACGGAACCGTAATGTCATTGTCCAACATGTACTTTATCTCAGATCCCATTTCTCTACGCCTGTGTGGCACACACCTATAGAAACACTGTTTAATTGGTTTACTATTCTCGACATCAATATCATGTTCTATTAGGTGAGTACGCGAAGGTATGTCACCAAACAGAGCTGGATAATCTTGACTTAAAGCTGCAGTAGGTAGTTTTGAGGAAACGTGGACTTAGCCTAAAAATTTGAACAAGCACACCTTACAGGCTCCTCCCCCTTGCTCTCTGCTGCGCTACAGCCCCCCCCTCCACAGGTCCTCGAGCCTGCCGTGAACGCGCAGGCTAGTAAGCAGGGCCACCAATGCTTTCCACACAATACAGGGGATTTATTCTGAGGAGGGTATAGCTGTTGTGTGCTGTGCTTTTAAAACTTTATGTAAAAAAATTGCTTATTTAAAATATTTCTATTAAAAGTTTTGGAAATATTTTTCAATAAAAAAGGGATTACAAATGTTTATGTAATCGCTCATTTGTGAGAACAAAAGCAGCACTTTACACAGTACATTACTGAATTACCTTTTGGATCAATTTAAAACACTAAATTTTCAGTAGGAATGATGAATCACTGAGAAGCTCACTAAGCCAAGGAATAACAACATCTTAGAAATAGGTCTTAGGTTTTATTTTTCATATGGGTAAAATAAATCAGCTTTTTTTGCAAAGTACACACAAGGAAATACTGAACATCTTGATTTGGACTGAAAGACGATTCCTTCACGTGCCTCTGTGTCTGGGGCGATGTCTGACCTGTTGGAGGAGCATAAAGAATGTGTGTCAGACATTTGATTTACAATCCTGAGGGGGAAGACACAGGGGCAGGGACAGCGCACAATTAAAGTAGTTTCACCATAGCTGCATTTAATTGTGATCGACAAAAACACATTTAGGCTTACTAAATGTAGGTATCGAAACAATATTGCTTATACGGAGGGTGAACGAGTTAGCTACAACATTCCTGCCGTGCTACAAGCTAACAAGCTAACTGTTAGACTTAGCTAGCAACAAGCTACAGAGTAAAATGAGATTTGCGCTATCGCCAACGATACTGTAACCATCGCTAGCTTAGTTGTGTAGTTCTTACATAATGAAACAAATCCAGCAGGGATACTTACAGGTTGAGCAGAAATGTGGCTAGCTCTGAATCCATGTTGAATCCTTTCAGGAGGCGTAGCTCCCTCCACCTCTGAAAAGCCTCCGATGTCGACCCTCGTTTTATTTCGGCTCGGTTTAATTCTTTCTTTTTAGCTCGCTTTTCGTCATCGGTCTTCTTCTGTTTGCCCGTCTTTGTTTTCTGAGCAGGTGTCACTCGAGAAATTGGCAGTTTTCCTGAAAAGTTGTTTCTCCGCGATTAGCACAGCTGCAGCACACGGGCAGTCTTGAGCTTGAACACGGTATGCGCTGTGCGGGGGGAGGGGGTATGAGCAGCGCGTACACGAGAGTGATTGACACTGCTAAGACAGTCCTCCTGGCTCTGATTGGCTGTTTTGATCGGGAGCGGTGCATTTCTGCCAAATGGCATCAGGGACACAGGGAGGAGCCATAGGAGCTTAATTTTTTCACAGATTATCTGTCTCATATTCAGGCATAGTGACAGTTTTAACAAATATGTAAAAAATACATTTTTACAAAAGTTACCTACTGAACCTTTAACCCCTCGAGCACAGCACCTTGCGACTTAGGCAAACAAACTCCCCAATTTCTGTAGAGTTTCTGAGTTTTTTAGTCTACCACAAATCACCGGGTCATCAGGCTCCCGGACGAGCCCCCATTTGTCACGATCTGGCTCTTGGACCGTGACAAGTATGGAGACACCACATGTAAAAGGTATAACAAAAGTAATTTAATTTAGCAAACAACAAATCATAACGCAAAACAAAGCATGTCAGGAAAATAAGGCAACGAAGAACTCCCGTAGCCACATCCTTGAAGGGGGGACGGGAGAGAAGAAGAAGCCTCCAATACTGCACTAGCATCAGGCTTAAGTAATCTGCACACACTGGGGCCCTCTGGTGTTCACGATTAACCTAATGTAGCAAGCACATGAAAGTTACACAGGGGTCGTCACAGCGGCACTGAGTACTGAGCTTGATTGTAGATGACTGGCAGGTGTGTGTGATGATGGAATGTGAAAAAGGTGTGTGTAGTCAGCTGGCAGCAGTAGGCTGTAGGCAGTAGCAGTAGGCCTCTCATTTCATTCTGTGTTGCTGTTCTGTGGTGTCAGGTGGTGTTTTTCAGTGGTGTACTGTGTGTGCCGGCTACGTGCTTTTGGGTCTTTTTGTTTGTATGTTTCTTGCCATGCTATTCTCTTGGTCTTGGTCTTCATTTATTAATAAACATCAAACTCTGCATTTTGGGTCCAACCCTCATCTATCCGTGACAGGACATGCAGCAAGCCATACAAATACATCAGGACTCACTGCATCAGGCCAGCACTCAATTCCCTGCAAGACAACCTGATCCTGGAGGAAAACCTTGACTTTGAGAATGGCCCCAGTCACATCCTCACTGTCAGCAATGATGACACAATGGCAGGTGGTCTCTTAAACTTTCATTGTTATGCAGATGATACTCAATTATATCTATCAATCAAGCTGGATGAAACTAATCAGTTAGCTAAACTTCAAATGTGCCTTCAGGATATTAAAACCTGGATGAGCTGTAATTTTCTAATGTTAAACTCAGATAAAACTGAAGTTATTGCTCTAGGACCCAAGCACCTCCGTGACGCATTATCCAGAGAGATAGTTACTCTGGATGGCATCACCCTGGCCTCCAGCACCACTGTGAGGAATCTTGGAGTTATCTTTGATCAGGACATGTCCTTTAATTCTCACATAAAGCAAATTTCAAGGATCGCCTTTTTTCACCTACGTAATATTGCAAAAATCAGGAATATCCTGTCTAAAAATGATGCAGAAAAACTAGTCCATGCATTTGTTACTTCTAGGCTGGATTACTGCAATTCTCTATTATCAGGCTGCTCAAAAAAGTCCATAAAGACTCTTCAGCTGAATGCTGCAGCACGTGTTCTGACAGGAACCAGGAAAAGAGATCACATCTCTCCTGTTTTAGCTTCTCTGCATTGGCTTCCTGTAAAATCCAGAATAGAATTTAAAATCCTTCTTCTCAAAACAAAGCTCTTCATGGTCAGGCACCATCTTATCTTAAAGAGCTCATAGTACCTTACTACCCCACCAGAGCACTGCGCTCCCAGAATGCAGGGTTACTTGTGGTTCCTAGAGTCTCTAAAAGTAGAATGGGAGCCAGAGATTTCAGCTATCAGGCTCCTCTCCTGTGGAACCAGGTTCCAGTTTGGGTAAGACTTTCCTCTTTGATAAAGCTTATAGTTAGGGCATATAATTGAATATTGTTAGGGAGTGAGGAGTTGCAGCGTCCGCCTAACCCGGCCCACCTGCTTCTCGTCATAGTTGTCAGATCTATCTATTAGGGATGAGCGAGTACAGCAGTATCTGTTTACCACATGAATTATCAGTATCTGTACTCGGACTGGGCGGGGCCTAACCCGGAAGTGGACATAATTTAACCCGGAAGTGGGTTGGGTTGTCTTGAAATGGGCGGGGCTTTAACCAGTATGTTATTTTAAGCATGATATGAGTTGATCAGAAATTATTATATTTATTGGTGATTAGAAAACTATTTACATGACAGCATCGAGCTTCAGATCAATGGTGTTGTCATGGTAACAAACAAACTAAACAGAACAAGTTTTGCAACAATGAATACAACACATGCGGTTGCAATTTTGAAGTAAAATGTAATTAACAAGAGTTTCATACTCAATATAACTTTCTTTTTTTAACTTTTAATTTTTTTATGATCAGTGTGATTTGTTTGTTTTTGGTTCTTTTTTATTTTTTTAATTTCCACACCAGAGGCCTATTGCACGAAACCAGGATAAGGGATTAAGCCGGGATATTCAAGTTATCCTGGATGAATTTAGCTTTGACTCGGTTGCACGAAACCAGATTGAATTAAGCCCGGCCAAGTAACCATGGAGATTTATTCTTTGCGGCTAGCCTGGTCCAGAGCAGGCTAACAGCCAGGCTAAGATTAATCCTGGAGTCTCATGTGTCAAATCAGCTGCCGTCTGATCCGAAATAAACGTGTTTAACAGTTATTCCGTTGTCTTCTGCATGTCTTCTGCTTTATTTTCATTAACATGCATTAGCCTACTTGTCACTGTTGTTGTCGCGAGTTTGATTTAAACCCTACTACATTTGTTTAGATGATTAGAAATGGTTGCAGTGGCACCCTGATGCGGAGTGGGACTTTTTTTTTCCGGTGGGACGGTACTGTTTCGAGGCTGCCTAATCGTGCGGCTGCTGCCCAGTAGCCGCTGCCTGCCCGGCAGACCTGCGAGTCGGGTGTCCACTCTCTCTGTAAAAAGTAGAGATGAGCAGCGCAGTGTTCTGTGGTCTCAGCTTCAGGTTTATACAGGACGCCATCTCGAAGATTAAGTGTGACGATATTAATGTAGCGATATTCCCAGATGATATTAATGGCAGACTGGTCAGAGACCAATACATTCATGATTTCATTTTCTTGTTGCTTATCCTTCTCTAATAAAGGACAGTTTGTGTTACTCCTTAATATGTAGGCCTAATGTTTTTTTTATTATAGCTTACATTGGTTTCATAACCTTCTCATTAGTCTCCCATCCCTGGACCAATAACGTGGCCTATATATACAGGACGTATGTAGTGTAGTTATTCATCACACCGAACACCACAATGGTTCTTAATCTTTTTTATTTTGGTGCGTGTCACTTGTCAGAAGAATAAAAAAAAAACATGAATATTGTTTTATACATGTGCTCAAAGCGTGTATTGAAGTCATTTACTTTTTTTCCCTTTCTGATGGTTCTGTATGAACATAAATTGTTCAAAAAGAATTAGACATAGCTTATAGAGATTTGTGCATATGGTTGTAAAACTTCGCTTGAATAAGGGTTTGAAATTAAGCCTAAATAGTCATAGGGTTGGTTTTTAGCCTACTTTACAGTAGGCTAAAACCAGCACATTTATCACATAAAAACAGAAACATGAAACTAGCATATTTAAAAAGCAATTAAAACACAGTGTAGCCTACAACTTTATAAAAATGTAGTGACTATGGGCTAAGTAGATATTTTTACACTCTCACACACACATTAAGTCAGGTCCGCTATGTTGGGCTTTTTCTCTCCATTTGATAAGAGCCGTTATTTACCTTTCTGCATATTCTTCCCTCCTCGTTACTTTCCATTAGAAGCTGCTGCTCATTGGGTGAAACATATGACGATGCGTCTTCTCCCATCTCCGCATCAGTAAATCTGTGATCGATACCGTGGTCTATGTGAGAAAGCCGTGAACATGCACTTATCCCAGCTATCTACACCTGGCTTGACTTAGCTCCACCTGTTCATCCTGGCTCGGCAAACGTGCAACCGATTAAGCCGCGATGAGCGGATCACACTAAGTCAAGCTGCGCTTTTTCATTTATCCTGGATATCTTTATTCTACTTTCGTGCAATAGGCCCCAGGTATGTGTGAGTGTGAGTGTGTGTGTGTGTGTGTGTGTGTGTGAGAGAGACACAGAGAGAGAGAAAGAGAAAGAGGGGGCGGGGGGGCTGACAGTTAAAAAAAAAAAAAAAAAAAAAACGGGAGTTGCATTTAAACCAAGCAGCGTGTCTGAATCCCCACATTCACCAGAAATCTACTGGTTACTATGGAAGTACTACAAACCAAAGTTAAAAACAAACCTGAAGCTGAAGAAACGCTAAACGTTAACGGAACAGACCCGCGGCCCCGAGTGTCTGAGGAAGAGGGATAGAGAGAGAGAGGGAGGGGAGCGCTGTTCTCCGTGTCCTGTGACAGAGTGAGCAGAGCGTGTGTGTGTGTAGGGGGGCTGTTACTATCACAGAACGCAGCCATTGTCAGCTGAGGACTTTTATTCAATCCGAGCACAGATATTGACTCTTATTACTCGTATAATACTCGTACTTGGCAAAAGTGCTTTATCCGTACCGGATACTCGTTTCAGCCGAGTACTCGGCTCATCCCTACTATCTATCACATAATCAATAATATAATAAAACTAGAGGGAGGCAGGGCAGCCCGATCCGGTTGGGGAGAGTTCTACCTTGACCAGGCTCCTCTCTTTACCCTGTCTCTCTTAGTTATGCTGTAATGGTTTTAGACAGCTGGGGGACTTCCTTTGACACACCGAGTTCTTCTCTCCTCTATCTTTCTATCTTTCCATTTATGTGCATCCAGAAATGCTACACGTTCCCTTCTGCGATGTTACATCCTGCCACGATCTGCGGTGCCCAGCTACATCCTGCTGTGCCTTGTGATGCTGCACAGTGCCCTGCTATGCCATGAACTACTACAAAGAACTGCTACAAACTACTATTTTTTTGGGACTGTTATTGCCACTCTTCATTCTAACCCCAACCGGTCGTCAGACACCGCCTACCAAGAGCCTGGGTCTGTCCCAGGTTTCTTCCCAAAGGGGAGTTTTTCCTTGCCACTGTCGCACTGTTGCTTGCTCTGGAGGAAACTACTAGAACTGTTGGGTCCTTGTAAATTCTGGAGTATGGTCTAGACCTGTCTCTATCTGTAAAGTGTCTTGAGATAACTCTTATTATGAATTGATACTATAAATAAAATTGAATTGAATTGAAATGAATGGTTTGCACCCTTCTCTCCATTAACATGTTTTTCCTTGCACTGTTTCTTTCAAATGCACCCCTTTTCAACTATAATTGAGAACTCTGTTTGTATAAACACGATGCCACAACAAAAGATGTTAGTGCCACAATCATAAAAAAAAAAGTATATGCAAATTAAATTTGGAGATTTACAGCTTTTGCTCAGCTGTATGAAATTGTCTAATTATTGCTATCCCATCACATTAGCCGCTTTCAGACTGGAGGGATTTTTGCACTTCCTAGAACATAACATTCCTAGAACCATTTTTCCTTGTGTTACGACTGGACCATTTTGGGGATTTTTAAGTTCCTCCGACCGTAGTTCCTGTAACCCTTTCAACTCCTATTTTAGAGCATGGCCTTTTCCCCATAGGCCCCTAGGTCAACGAGAGTCAGGTTTCTGGTACAAACAGAAAGGGGCCATTTAAACAATTTTTGCCATCTTATTCATCATGAAATTAAATTCTGAGAATGCTTTAGGCAAGAAATTAACTTTTTAGATTTTTAAATTGGCAGTATTGTGAAAATGGAATTGACAATTTGCTTTTTTTGCAAGTTTACTTGACAAGTTTTTGGAGTAGAGAAGCTCCATAAAGTGATGCGACAGCCTGCTAGTGTCTGCCGGGGCCGCTATCTCATCACTGGGCCAGTCATGCTCGGAGACCCCGCTGCAAGCTGGAGGTCTGCAGCGTGAATAAGAGACTTTTATTTCGCCGTTGACGGATTGTTTGGTTAAATATCACAACACATGTCCATCATAAGATCAACGGGAACCTGTGGTTAACGGACTTTTCGGAGTTAAACCCCACGAGCTGGCTGGCCGTCTCTCTCACACACACACACACACACACACACACAGCCTTAGTGCAGCAGGCAGACGTGGGGGAGAGAGAGATATCAGTTTCTCTTTGGGAGACTTGTTCAAGTTATGACATAGGCTGCTTGCGTCAATCCCATACCCCCCCCCCCCCCAGTTCCAATGGCCATGTGGCCAGTGCGAATGCAAATGAAAAACCAGTTTTGGGGTAGAGTAGTTAGTAGAACTGTTTAGAAGTGGACTTTTGGACTGTTCAATTCTCCTTTCAAATACAGTGCTTGCTAACTATCCTACAAGTCAGAAAAACATTTCTGTTAACATGACACCAGGGAAAGGATGTAAAAAAAAAGGCCACACAGGGTTAGAACAACTCGTGTTCATGACTTTAACATGTCTGCAAATACATTGTTTTACCCCAGCTTATTTTTTAGGGACAGCGTCTTTGGTTTTAATTTCCACGTTCAGTTTGACTTTCTGAATGAACTCAAAAGTATGTCATGCCTTTTGTGTACTCAGCCTGGAGGACATACAGCAAGCCTTACAAATACAGGCCAGCAATCACCTGATCAATGGGATGGAATGTCACCATGGTTACATCCTCATTGTCACATGCAGTGATGGACACAATGGCAGCAGGTCCTCCTGAGTCTTGGTCTGCACCCTCCTGAAAACTATGCCCAAAAATATACTATTACAACTTTTTCTTTGCTCTATTATTGACATAGCCGTTTTCACCCCCAATCTCTTGATTCGCCTGATCTCCTGTAATGCTTGAGAATTGCACATGTGCGTAACGAGTGGCCTTACAGCACAGATGTACTGTTGTTTATGGCATTTGTAACATGTTTCCATGAAAATCTTGATGGTGACCATGATCATGATTTTTGATCTGCAGCAACAAAAAGTGATAGCCAATAAGGAGTTTGCCCTCCTCTTTGTTTAAATTTTTTAACCCTGTTTTCCTTTGCTTTTGCTTGGCGGAGATATATTGACAGACCTCGGCAGTGCTGTAGTATTCGGTCTCGTCACAAAATCGACCGCAACATTTGCCACAGGCTACAGTAGCGCTCTTTCACTTGGGGGCAAGAGGTAACGTTAAGCCAGTTCAGACCAAAGAGGTAACGTTAAACCAGTTCAGACCAAAGATTTGTGACGAGACGAGTTGAATTGTTTGTGTTTTGTGTAAATATGATAACGTTAGTGGTATTGCGATGCTACAGTTGCATCTCCAGGGATAATTTGGCAAAAACATGTTTTATTTCTCTGATTCACTGCGTTGATCTAACGTCGCTGGTGCCACATGTTGCGCAACTATGTAACGTTACCGTGCTTTCATGAGGTCATTGAGCCACCATCTAAAACTGCCATTTCAACCAGCTGTTTGTAACATACAAATAAAATGGATTATGGATATATTTGTTTCTATAGTTTGTAGTCCACTTCTCTATTGAGTCGTTTGATGCATTAATGTTACAGCAGTGGACAGTAATGTTACAGAGGGTTGTATTGGCTGAATCAGTATTTTGTGACAGTAGAGTCAACATCAATTGCACTCAGGAACTGTAGGGAACATGTGTAGCTTCTTCCTAAATTTTAAAACTCCTTGTATCTTATGAGTAAGTCTTATGAAGATTTTGACAAGTATGCCTATTACACTGTAGATTTAAACTAAACATTTGCAAGCCACTTACATGGCTTGAAAATATATGGCTTTAAAATAAATGTATATGCAAATTAAATTAGGTTTAACTCAACTGTGTAAAATTGTCCCATCTTGCACATGCAGCAGAAACATCTGGCTGTGGAGCTCGCTTTCTTTGTCCAGTTCATCTTATACAGTGGTCTGCAAAAGTTTGGGCAAACTTGTTAATTTCCATGATTTTCCTTCATAAATCGTTGGTTCTTAGGATAAAAAAAATCTGTTAAATATATCATATAGGAGACAAACACAGTCATATTTTATAGTTTATACAATTTACAGGAAGTGTGCAATAATTGTTTGAACAAAATTAGGCATGTGCATAAATTTGGGCACCACAATAAAAAAAAAAATAACTCAATATTTAGTAGATCCCCTTTTGCAGAAATAACAGCTTCTAAACGCTTCCTATAGCTTCCTATGAGAGTCTGGATTCTGGTTGGAGGTATTTTGGACCATTCCTCTCTACAAAACACCTCTAATTCATTCAGGTTTGATGGTTTCCGAGCATGGACAGCTCTCTTTAACACCACAGATTTTCAATAATATTCAGGTCTGGGGACTGAGATGGCCATTCCAGAACGTTGTACTTGTTCCTCTGCATGAATGCCTTAGTAGATTTTGAGCAGTGTTTAGGGTCATTGTCCTGTTGAAAGATCCAGCCCGGCGCAGCTTCAGCCATGTCACTGATTCCTGGACATTGGTCTCCAGAATCTGCTGATATTTGGTGGAATCCATGCGTCCCTCAACTTTAACAAGATTCCCAGTCCCTGCACTGGCCACACAGGCCCACAGCAGGATGGAACCACCACCAAATTTTACTGTAGGCAGCAGGTGTTTTTTCTAGGAATGCTGTGTTGTTTTTCCTCCATGCATGACGCCCCTTGTTATGTCCAAATAACTCAATTTTAGTTTTATTAGTCCACAGCACCTTATTCCAAAAGGAAGCCGGCTTGTCCAAATGTGCTTTAGCATACCTCAAGCGGCTTTGTTTGTGATGGGGGAGAAAAACTTCCTCCGCATCACTCTTGCGTACAGCATCTCCTTGTGTAAAGTGCGGCGCCCAATAGTTGTACACGATGCACAATGACTCCATCTGCAGCAAGATCATGTTGTATGTCTTTGGTGCTGGCCTGTGGGTTGACTTTGACTGTTCTAACCATTCTACGCTTCTGTTTATCCGTGATTTTCCTTGGTCTGCCACTTCGAGCCTTAACTTGAGCTGTGCCTGTGGTCTTCCATTTCCTGACTATGTTCCTAACTGTCGAAACAGACAACTGATATCTCTTAGACAGCTTTCGGTATCCTTCCCCTAATTCATGATGGTAAACAATCTTTGTTTTCAGTTCATGTGACAGTTCTTTTGAGACTCCCATGTCGCTACTCTTCAGAGAAGATTCACAGAGGAAGGAAACTTACAATTGCCCCCCCTTAAATACTCTCTCATAATTGGGTTCACCTGTGTATGTAGGTCAAGGGTCACTGAGCTTCCCAAACCAATTTTGAGTTCCAATAATTGGTTCTAAAGATTTTGAAATCAGTAAAATGACAACAGTGGCCAAATTTATGCACATGCCTAATTTTGTTCAAACAATTATTGCACACTTCCTGTAAATTGTATAAACTTCGTTTCACTTCTCAAATATCACTGTGTTTGTCTCCTATATGATATATTTAACTGATTTTTTTTATCCTAAGAACCAACGATCTATGAAGGAAAATCATGGAAATTAACAAGGTTGCCCAAACTTTTGCAGACCACTGTAAATACACACCTGTTAACTACCAAACAAGTGAGGAAAAACATTTCTGTAGTGTCCCCCAGTAAAACATAATAGGAAATTAGACATTTTCTTTTTATTGTCATTTTTGGGGGGGGATTTAACATATTCAACTAAATGCCCAGCCTACTATTGCTTGTCAGTGTAAAGTATATCAACATACCTTGGATGTGTATAACAGCTCTGTGTCCCCTGCTTGCAGCAGCAGTAGTGGTGGACACCGGAGAACTGCGGGGGAAAACAACTCAGCAGTCTCCTACTGACTCTGGGAGCCTGAACGGTCAAGGTCTTTCAATTGAAACATCAGAGTTAACACAGAGGAATAGGTGAAGAAGGCTTTTAACTACGACTAACGACCTAGCGTACATGCTATCACATAACAAATATTATCTGCTTGTTTCACTGCTAAGAGTGTAATATCCAAACCCCAAATGCCATGGCTATAATGTTAAAAATAATCCACAGTGAATGTCTTGTCCATTATTTAATATACATTTTTTACAAAATTCAGTTTAATAATTAATGGCTTGGTTCATGATTAAGAGTTTGGAGAATTGAAGAATGGCTAAAGAAAAAGGCCGGGCTGAATGTTTAAATCTGTGGTTAAGGAAGGGTTTGTTTTAGGCCAGGTGCAGCGCTTCATAAGGCTTATATTATCAACGGGAGTGCCAATTTCTACCACTCATCTGACCTTTGAACTTATCTCTGCCCCGTGCTATTCTCGAGAGAATTGACTGGGACAGTTAAACCGTGTGTATGTTTCTCCTGTCAATGAATTACTAGATAACATATGGGTTAATGTTCCGTCATCTGAGCCCTTGCAGCACCCTGGGTTAGCAGTGACCTGTTAACGTAATGTCAAGGTCTCTGTCCCAAACTATTTCTCTAGCAGTATTGAATAATAAAGAGATGCTTCGTGACCTCTTCCATATCTTGCTATAATGTGGGAGGGAATCTCTCCACTAAGTTGAGCTCTGTCCCTTTTTTAAACGAAGAAAAGCCCATACATGGGTCAGCCCAGGTTTTTCTAGCACTGTCATTGGACTTTTTACCAAAAAGCCAGCAACAGAACAGTCGGTTTGCCCTGGGTGAGGACACCAACCACTGCCACTCCACTGGGTTACTTGAGCCTCCCATCTGGCAAAAAGCCAGACTGAAGCGTTGCTTATCCTGGTCATGTGGGAACTTTGGAGCCGTCCCTCAAACCAGGCTGGCAAGGACCGTATCCAACATAGTGATGGCAAAATGAAGCTTCATGAACCAGTGTCTTTATTTTCAGAGCCATTAGATGGCGGTCTCTGTTCAACACAGGGTTGAGAATACACTGAACTGCAATGTCTTAGGCCTTACTCTTAAAACCAAGAGCGCCGTCTAGTGGGCTCAGAAAATAAAGACACTGGTTCACCAAGCTTTATATGGCCATCACTAGTAGAGGGCCCCATGATGAAGCTCAGCTCCCACTGTACTGAGAGTCTAGCTCTGCCCCTGGCAGCAAAGGGTTAGCTATCTGCTAAATTAGCATAAAAGCTCATGAAAAAATCTTTCAACTTTTAAAATGCCATAAACATGAATACACAGCAGATGCAATCGCATCGATTATAAATGTTTTAACGCTACCTGAAAATTGTCTTCATCATTGCATGTAGGTGGTAGTCATCACTGTGGCCTTCATCTGTGGCGCTCACTGATCGTGGTTTCCCCTGCACCTGTAGCTAGATGATCAAAATCTTACCACACACGTAATGTGTTTTTGGCCTAGCGTCACATTTGGTTACGATAAGGTTGTGTAACTTAGAACTTCGCAGCTAACGTTAATGAACATCTAGTATAAGATGATATAATAATATCAGCGATTACTCAACCTATCTCTGCTAATATACATTCAAAAAACTTCCCACTGGGCTGAAAAAAGCGTGTAGTCTGACGGCCCGTTATCCCAAAATCAAAAGCCCACCTTGCCTAATGTTATGTGACTTAATTTCTGCAGAAGAGCTGTAGAAGTCAAATGTTAGGCGGCATTACGAGTATTTCTAAAAGAGTTATTCAAAGTGAAAAGTTAAGATTTACGCTATGATTTATAGATTATATTGTGATTTATCTGTTAAATTGTAAATACAATTAATACCAATAAATACCACTGAGTTGGTATGGGGTGTTCCAAAACACACATAGCGCTCCTCTTCTTCTTCTGTGCAACGCAGTATTAAACTGTATATGCATCATTTACAGTCAGAACGCAACCTCCTGTAGTTTAACAATATGTTACCATGGAAAATGCTGTCAGCTAGTGCAATTATTTTAAACCCACAATGCATTGTGATATACTACAGCTAAACTTTGTAAAATCTAACAAAACTGTACAAAACTACAACAATTTGTTACAGTGCAGTAACGTGGAAATACGGCCCTAATTAACATTTGGCGTGTCATACACTGCCCCTCCAACCTCATGAGAAGAAGCCTACTGTGTGTGATAGGTGCAGCCAGACAGGACAACAGGTGTAACAGGATGGTGTGTGAGTATGTACAGTATGTGGGTAAGTGATGACACAACATCTCTCCCCAAATACGCTTTACAAAATTGCATCTAATGTTTTAATAATTAACGGTCAATCAACATATCTGTTTTGTTTTGGCATGCTTTTCACTGATAAACGGTTGCTCCAGAACCTTCTGTATCTTGGTTCTCATGGCACGAGAGACAAACTGGGATTAAGGAACCGTTCTGTTGGGGTAAAAGGCAGGAAGTGGGTTGACACAATGCAGCTACATTTCTACAGCAGTGGTGGTAGAAAGGCTCACATATAAGTAAAAGTAACAATATCACAGTGTGGAAATAAATTGTTGGAGGTAAAATGCTTGCATTCAAATTTGACTAGACTACAAAACGTAAAGTATTAGTTTCAGAACATACTTTAAGTAGCCTACTAAAAGTACAAGTATTCATTATGCAGAATGGCCCATTTAAAACAATCTTTATTATTATTGATGCATTTATGTGACAACATTACTGTTGCACTTAGTAAAAGCAGTGCTGTAAATTGTTTATTTGTAATATTTCTCTGAACAGGACATCTAATGGGCTCAATTGAGCACTGACATGTCATAAGCTGCAGCAAGACAGTACCATTTTGTTTACATTGATATTTACCCCTGAAATGTTAATATCCATGAAGAAAAATCCCAAAAGCATTTAGCATTAGTGTTATGACCCTATGAACCAGAGAGTAACCATGGAGGGAGCCCTTTCCACCTTTGTCCCAGCATGCATCAGGCTGTTGAACAAACAATAATAAACATTAATTCAGGCTATGTACTTGTATGTGTTGTGTTTGAATTTGTCTAACCACAAACGAATATCCCTCACAGGAAAAATAAAGTTTTTTTGATTTTGATTTGATAAGAAGACAATTTAAGAAGGGTGAGAGGTGATTGTTCCAAATATATGTCAAAGGCACATATACAGACACTGGTTGACATCACCAGTGAACATTTCTGTATGTCAGCATAGCCAGCCTTTATGTGACCTCTCACACAGTGACCCTGCTGACTGGCTGTTAATCAACTTTGATTGCCCTTGGTTCCCCGGAACCCGTTTGCCCGTGGATGGCGTCATGCTCCATTCACCAGCTGACCAAGCATGAAATGATTATTGGGTCCAAACTATGAGATCTGGTATTCTGCTGAGTCTCTGTGTTGGCAGGCCAGTTCGTTACTGGCATAAATCAGGGAAAAGGAGTGGAGCGGAAGGGGACTATTATCCCGATGCCATCTATTTTTAGAAAGGGTTGGTTGGAGATGACATTAGATAGAGATGAAGACATATTCATACAGAAACAGAGAGTGATTGAGGGAAGAAAGGAAAATTGTGATTAAAAGAAAAAAATAGAAGGAAATAACAAAGGAATGACAAAGAGAAAAAAAGGAGACATGAACGGAGGTTCAAAGGCTTAATGACCATTTGCACGGCTCATTGGTCAGGAAGAACAACCTTGGCAACCTTGACGCAGCCCAGGAAAGGCTATCTATATATCTGGTACGTTCCAAGCTGCATTAGCTACTTTACCCAGCTGTATTACCTGTCTGCCATCAACACGCATCATCAGTCCTGGCCGCCCGCATCATCAGCCTCACATAGAGGGGGCTTCTTCAACTAGGAGCACTTTTGGCCTTTTTTCTTCATATCTAATAACTCATCACTAATAACAATATCACACGTTTTTTGATATGTCTAAATTACTGCAGTAACTTTACAGATTGTTCACTAGATGTGTCCAGAACAGATAACAAGCAAAATAACTGACAAACAACTCATGTACAAATAGATTACTTAGACAACTCCATTCTAATCTCCTTTTGTTCAAAAACGTGTGTGTGTGTGTGTGTGTGTGTGTGTGTCTCTCAAATCTAATAAAGGATGACATTTGACATTTGACTTGGTCCTTCAGAGATTATCTGAGAGGACAGAAAAAGAAAATACAGCATGAGCATTAAAATCATGAACTATTATCTGATGTGAGACCATTGAAAACAATGAGCTGATGAATTTTCATTGTGCCACGGATTGTTGCCAGCTGAGATGGCACATGAACACCCACTGCCTCCTGCCTGTCTTCTGACTCAACATAGAGAAGCTCTACGGTGGACTTTTGCAAAGAGCACTCAAGCCTTTGGTATGTCCTTCCCTCCAGCTACCATGTCATCAGCTCTTCTTTTTATCGCAGCTCCTATCCCATCTGCAGGGCCTTTTCCATTGCCAGCTTCCAGAAAGTTCCAAGTCACTGTCTTCCACTAGTGTTTTTTTGGCACGGGCAAGCGGGCAGCTGCCAGGGGCGGCATCTTTTCTGACATATTGGGAAAATCACACAAAAATCCTCAAAGCAGTTGTCTACTGTATTATCGATAATTTCACCATGTGGGAAATTGGCGAATTGGCACCCGTGCACAGAGAAGCTGTGTGAGGCAGAAAAATGTGAGGGGGGGGGAAAGGGGGGGGGGGCAGGGGAACTGTGCACCTCTGGGTCAAACAGGTTGCTGGGCATAGGCACCACCTATTTATTTGAAGACCAATTATACTGTTTATAACAATAAAAAAAAAAAAGACTTAACATTTCATGGCTAAAAAACTTATGCCCCCCCCCTTGCTGTTGCATGCCTCTCAGATGGCCAACACCTGTAATTTGGCATTCTTCCCTTTTGGCCTTGTCTAAACCAGCTTGCCACACTCCCTAGCATCAACATCCTCCAAACTGCCCCCCTTTTGATTCTCCTTGTATTTTTACAAAGTAATCTAAATGTTCAGGTTTAAGTCAAAACCACTTTTCACAAGCTCTTTTTTATTAAAACAAATTGTGAATAAAATAAAATACAAAGCAAGGGTTTCCTTCCCAGTTTGAAAATATACAGCTGCAACACATGTAAATGGAAATGATCTGACATTAATACCCTAGGATTTTCTTTTTTCTTTTATTTAACCTTTATTTAACCAGGAAATCCCTTGAGATTGAAATCTCTTTTCTGAGGCAGACCTGACCAAGACGGCACACCAGTTACAATTTAAACAGAAATACAACATAGACAAAATCACACAAAGAGGAAAGGAACAGGTCACATGTGGCAGATACATTTTTTGAGTTCCATGGCATTTTAACATGGCCTTAAATTAATTTAATAGGACTAGATCATTTAGATGGAGCAAGACCATGGAGCGAAGTAAGAAAGGCAGTAAAAACCCTTGGAACCTGGTAAGAGCGCCACCTGATGTAAAGGAGATGAAAACGGCTGGAATTCTGCTTGAGGAGATTACATAAATATGCCGGCAGTTTACCCAACATGGACTTTCACAGAAAAATATCCAAATTAAGTTGTCTACGTGACGGCCAGCCTACCAGTTCATAATGAGTACGGGAATAAGAGTTAGTTAAAAAGCGCAGAGCACTATGGGACACAGAATCTAAAAGGTGGAGAGGACTATAGAGGCAGCATGCTGGAGACAACGTCACCATAGTCCAAAACACTTAAAAAGGCATCCTGCACAAGTGTTTTTCTGGCTAACGTGTTAAGACGAGTCTTATTTCTAAAATAAAACCCCAGCTTTAGTTTTAGCTTTTCAACATGAACTTTGAGAAGTTTGTTGTCCAGCCAAAAACCTAAATACTTATATGATGAAACATTTTCAATTAAGTCCCCATTTAGTGTGTTAAAAGTTATATTATCTGGGGATTGGGAACGAGCCCTTGAAAACATCATACATTTGGTTTTCTTAGTATGTAGCACCAACTTGAGGCCATGTAGTGAGACTTGAAGTTGTTGAAAGGTCAACTGAAGGTCATTCATGGCTTGGTTCAGTGAAGGGGTAACATACTATATCACAGTATCATCTGCATAAAGGTGCAGTTTAGCAGTTTGCACGTCCTTTCCAATATTATTTATGAATATAGAAAATAAAATAGGGGCTATAATTGAACCTTGAGGAACACCCTTGGAAATCTCTAAAAGTCTGATTTAAGACCATCTATAGAAACACATTGCGTTTGTTCTGTAGGATAGTTCTGTAGTAATAGCTGTGTTTCCTTTTCCAATGTTACCTAATCTATCTAGTAGTAGCTCATGGTCAACAGAGTCAAATGCTTTGGAAAGATCCACAAATGATGCAGCGCAGTGTTGCTTTTTTGTCCAAGGCATTTATAATGTCATTTGATAGTAACAACATGGCTGTAACAGTGCTGTGTCCAGCTCTAAAACCTGACAGGACAGCAGGTAAAATGTTGTGCTCTGCCAAGTATTCTTTTAATTGACCGTTTACTTCAGCTTCCAAACTTTTTGCAGAAATAGAGAGTTTGGAAATTGGCCTATAATAGTGAAGATCTGAAGGGTCGCCACCCTTTAGCAAAGGAAGCACAAAGGAAGCTGCTTTCCATAATTTGGGAATTGAATTTGTCTGCAGACTATTATTAAAAGTGTATGCTATAATTTCAGCTGCAACCTTTAATAAGAAAGGTTCTAGGTTGTCTAGTCAATAGCTTTAAGAGCAATACAGACATCCTCTTTTAAAATGGGTCTAAAAACAAAGGTTTCAGAGCAATAATAAGTTGATTTGGACTCATTGATAATACAGCCAGCTGATACAAAGTGATTGTTTAAATGTCCAATTATGTCTATTTTGTTTTTAATTTCAACTGAATTTACAAAAATATGTTGTGGGAGACCTGAAGAAGAAGAATTAGAATCAGACAAAGACTTAATTTGCTTCCAGAATTCAGAGGGGTTTTTGAGATTTTCAGACACATTTTTTAGATAGTAATCTGATTTTGCTTATCTGGTAATGCATGTACATTTTTTCTTAAAGTTCTGAAAGCTGTCCAGTCAGCAGTATAATTTGTGACTTGAGCTTTATCCCCATGCAACATTGTTCTCTGATCATAAAGCTTAACTCTTGAGTAAACCATGGGTTATTCCTCCCGCTAATCCTGCATTTCTTTACAGATGCATGCTTATTACAGATAGCTGAAAAGGCGTTGTGAAAATATTCCCAGGCATGTTCCACATCAGGTATCAGACAGACATTTTCCAAGTTACAGTTGTACAGATCAATAATAAAAGCCTGTTCATTAAAACGTTTTAAACACCTTTTAAAAACATAAGGAGGTTTATGTTTAGGTAGTTTAGTGTCTTTTATACAAGCAATCGCACAGTGGTCACTGACATCATTGCAAAAACAGCAGACGATGGGTATTTGTGTGGCATTTTTGTAAGAATGACATCCAACAGTGTTGACTTGCTATGATCTCCTGTAGCGTCATATAACGCGTTTACCCAAACACGCTTGGTCGGGACTATTGGAGTCCCTTTTGACGCTGTTAGGTTTAGGAAAAGCTTGTGGATGGGCTTACGGTTCTATGAATCTACAAGAAACCAGAAAAATGCCAACAAGGGGTTTGCCACCAAGTATTAAGTCAAGTTTTGCAGCAGGGTAAACTACTTATTTCCCTCATTGAAATGCAGATCAATTCATAATGTGTTTGACATGCGTTTGTCTGGATTTTTTGTTGTTGTTATTCTGTCTCTCATTGTTCAAATGAACCTACCATTAAAATTATATACTGATCATTTCTTTGTCAATGGGCGAATGTACAAAATCAGCAGGGGACCAAATTCTTTTTTCCCTCACTGTAAGGTAACAAAGTATTTGTATTTCATTACTTGACACCTCTGATTTTTAATCCAGCCAAAAAACAGACATTTTGGTGATTACTATTGGACTTCAGTGGTAATGTAGAAGAAATAATTTCCTGTGTCAATTTTGCAAGGGGCCATTTAATAGGTTGCCTCAGGCACCACCTGTTCTGGCATTAATACATTATTTTATAAATTATTTGGCCATATCAGCCTCTTCTTCCTTCTCCGGGAACCATCACCTTATCGTGGTGGAGAGGTTTGTGTGTCCCTATGAACCTGAGGGCTGTGTTGTCTGGAGCTGTGTGCTCCTGGTAGGGTCTCCCATGGCAAAGTGGTCTCAGGTGAGGGGCCAGACAAAGAATGGTTCAAAAACCCTATGCAAAATCGAGGAAGAGAGGGAGTGACCCTGCCCGGAGGAGGCCGGGGCCCCGTCTGGAGCCAGGCCCGGACGGAGGGCTCGTCAGCGAGCGCCTGGTGGCCGGGTTTGCCACGGAGCCCGGTCGGACACAGCCCGAAGAAGCTACGTGGCCCCCCTATCTCCATCCCATGGGCCCACCACCTGTGGGAGGAACCGCTGGGGTCGGGTGCGCAGCCACATGGGTGGCAGCGAAGGTCAGGGACCTCGACGGACCAGACCCGGGCGGCAGAGGCTGGCTCTGGGGACGTGGAACGTCACCTCTCTGTGGGGGAAGGAGACGGAACTTGTGCGGGAGGTGGAGCGCTACCAGTTAGATCTGGTGGGGCTTACTTCTACGCAGAGTCTCGGTTCTGGAACCGTACTACCGGATAGGGGTTGAACTGTGTCCTACTCCGGAGTTGCCCAGGGTGTGAGGCGCCGGGCGGGTGTGGGGATACTCACAAGCCCCCGGCTGAGCGCCGCTGCGTTGGGTTTACCCCGGTGGACGAGAGGGTTGCCTCCCTACGCCTGCGGGTGATGGGGGGGAAAACTCTGACTGTTGTTTGTGCATATGCACCAAACAGGAGTTCGGAGTATTCGGCCTTCTTGGAGACCTTGAATGGAGTCCTGTATGGGGTTCCAGTAGGGGACTCCATAGTTCTGCTGGGGGACTTCAACGCACACGTGGGCAATGATGGAGATACTTGGAGAGGCGTGATTGGGAGGAAAGGCCTACCTGATCTGAACCAGAGTGGTTGTTTGTTGTTGGACTTCTGTGCTAGTCATGGATTGTCCATAACAAACACCATGTTCGAACATAGGGATGCTCATAAGTGTACGTGGTACCAGAGCACCCTAGGCCAAAGATCAATGATCGATTTTATAATCGTCTCATCTGATCTGAGGCCGTATGTTTTGGACACTCGGGTGAAGAGAGGGGCAGAGCTGTCAACTGATCACCATCTGGTGGTGAGCTGGGTCAGGGGATGGGGGAGGACTCTGGACAGACCTGGTAAGCCCAAACGAGTAGTGCGGGTAAATTGGGAACGTCTGGAGGAGGCCCCTGTCCGACGGACTTTCAACTCACACCTCCGGCGGAGCTTTTCGTGCATCCCTGTGAAGGCTGGGGGCATTGAACCTGAGTGGACAATGTTCAAAGTTTCCATTGCTGAAGCTGCGGCGGCGAGCTGTGGTCTTAGGTGCCTCAAGGGGCGGTAACCCACGAACACCCTGGTGGACACTGGTGGTCAGGGAAGCCGTCCGACTGAAGAAGGAGTCCTTCCGAGATATGTTATCCCGGAGGACTCCGGAGGCAGTTGCAAGGTACCGACGGGCCCTAAGGGCTGCAGCCTCTGACAGAGGCAAAGCAGCGGGTGTGGGAGAAGTTCGGAGAAGACATGGAGAAGAACTTTCAGTCGGCACCAAGGTGCTTCTGGAAAACCGTTCGCCACCTCAGGAGGGGGAAGCGAGGAATCATCCAAGCTGTTTACAGTAAGGATGGGACGTTTTTGACCTCAACTGGGGAGGTAATAGAGCGGTGGAAGGAGCACTTTGAGGAACTCCTAAATCCAGCTGGCACGCCTCTGTGGTAGGGGCAGAGCTGGAGGATGATGGGGATTGTCGTCAATTTCCCTGGTGGAAGTCGCTGAGGTAGTAAAACAACTCCACAGCGGCAAAGCCCCAGGGATTGATGAGATCCGTCCAGAAATGCTGAAAGCTCTGGGTGTGGAGGGGATGTCTTGGTTGACACGCCTCTTCATTGCGTGGAAGTCTGGGACGGTGCCTAAGGAGTGGCAGACCGGGGTGGTGGTTCCCCTTTTTAAAGAGGGGACCAGAGGGTGTGTGCCAATTACAGGGGTATCACACTTCTCAGCCTCCCTGGTAAAGTCTACTCCAAGGTACTGGAAAGGAGGGTTCGGCCGATAGTCGAACCTCGGATTGAAGAGGAACAATGCGGATTCCGTCCTGGCCGTGGAACAACGGATCAGATCTTCACTCTCGCAAGGATCTTGGAGGGGGCCTGGGAGTATGCCCAACCAGTCTGCATGTGTTTTGTGGATCTGGAGAAGGCGTATGACCGGGTCCCCCGGGAGAAATTGTGGGAGGTGCTGCGGGAGTATGGGGTGAGGGGGTCCCTTCTCAGGGCCATCCAATCTCTGTATGACCAAAGCGAGAGCTGTGTCCGGGTTCTCGACAGTAAGTCGGACTCGCTCCAGGTGAGGGTTGGCCTCCGCCAGGGCTGCGCTTTGTCACCAATCCTGTTTGTAATATTTATGGACAGGATATCGAGGCGTAGTCGGGCGGGGAAGGGTTGCAGTTCGGTGGCTCGGGATCTCATCGCTGCTTTTTGCAGATGATGTGGTCCTGATGGCGTCATCGGTCTGTGACCTTCAGCACTCACTGGATCGGTTCGCCGAGTGTGAAGCGGCTGGGATGAGGATCAACACCTCTAAATCTGAGGCCATGGTTCTCAGCAGGAAACCGATGGAGTGCTTTCTTCAGGTAGGGAGTGAGTCCTTACCCCAAGTGAAGGAGTTTAAGTACTTTGGGGTCTTGTTCGCGAGTGAGGGTATCATGGAGCGTGAGATTGGTCGGAGAATCGGAGCAGCTGGTGTGGTATTACATTCTGTTTATCGCACCGTTGTGACAAAAAGGGAGCTGAGCCAGAAGGCAAAGCTCTCGATCTACCGGGCAATTTTCGTTCCTACCTCACCTATGGTCATGAAGGCTGGGTCATGACCGAAAGAACGAGATCCAGGGTACAAGCGGCTATTAAATGGGTTTCCTCAGGAGGGTGGCTGGCGTCTCCCTTAGAGATAGGGTGAGAAGCTCAGTCATCCGAGAGGAGCTCGGGTAGAGCAGCTGCTCCTTCGCGTCGAAAGGAGCCAGTTGAGGTGGTTCGGGCATCTGGTAAGGATGCCTCCTGGGCGCCTCCCTAGGGAGGTGTTCCAGGCACGTCCAGCTGGGAGGAGGCCTCGGGGAAGACCCAGGACTAGGTGGAGAGATTATATCTCCAACCTGGCCTGGGAACGCCTCGGGATCCCCCTGGTTGGGAAGTTTGGGGTCCCCTACTGGAGCTGCTGCCCCCGCGACCCGACTCTGGATAAGCGGATGAAGATGGATGGATGGATGGAGCCTCTTCTTCCTATAGTTACTTCTGAAAATACACAATGCTGGCATGAAGGAGAATTATATAGAGGTTGAAAAAAAAACTAAGCAATCCTAAATGTTTTGGTTGAGAACACACTGTGGATTTTCAACATGTTTTGGGATTGATAGTTTTCTTTCAGCGTGGATGGGAAACAAATCCAGAAACAAGTCTTTGGGTTCAGAGATAAAGCAGAAGATTTCATCACGTGTGGTGTATAGCCAGAGGAAAGGGGTTGCATTGTAATGTTCTGTGTCACGGTGCAGAACACTGTATATGGAGCTGTTTTCTCCACCCTCCCCCCTCTGAGTTTGGACTACATGGCACCTGATGTCTTCAGCTTTGGGAATCTTTTCGTAGCAGGCCTTTTGATATCATAGTATTGCCTGGTAATATTTGGCTTTAATCCATTCTAATTTCAGACCCACTGAGACCCAGTGCAGAGTAGTGAGTCTTCACTAGCAAATATGTGGATGACGGAACGTAGCAAGACAGACAGGACACACAGAAGAAAGGGAAGACACTACACAGGTTGGGGGGAAATGCAGCAGACCCTAACAGTACCCCCCCCCCTCCCCCCCTAATGGCTTATCAGGATGGGCCCTGTGGAAGTCCATAACCAGCTGAGGATCCAGGATGAACCTCCGGGGAACCCATGACCGTTCCTCAGGCCCATAACCCTCCCAGTCCACCAAATATTGCAGGCCCCTCCCACGCCGCCGGGCGGCCATGTGCAGGCGGACCGTGTAGGCACGCTGGTCGTCAATAAGGCGAACAGGCGGGGGGGGGGGGTTCCTCCGGAGGACAGAGGGGACTGGAGGACACCGGCTTCAGCTGCGAAATGTGAAACGTGGGGTTGACCCCCATGGCGGCAGGCAGCTTAAGCCGGACGGCTGCGGGGTTCACAACAGCCTTGATTTCAAACGGACCCAGGTACCGAGGGGAGAGCTTCCGTGTCTCGATGCAAAAGAGGGATGCCACACCCGTTGGCCCGGCTGGAAAGGAGGAGCCTGGGTCCTGCGCCTGTCCGCTACCCTCATATTACGGTCAGCAGTCCGAAGTAGGGTGTCCCGGGCCTCAGACTACACCCGGTGACAGCGGCGAAGGTTGTCCTGCACGGACGGCACTGACAGTTCCCTCTCCTGGGCCGGAAACAACGGGGGTTGGTAACCCTGGGCCACCTCAAAGGGCGAGAGCCCGGTGGCGGAGGTGACCAGGGAATTGTGTGCGTATTCAATCCAGGGCAAGTGGTCGGCCCAGGTGGTGGGGTTCTGAGCCGCCACACAGGGATGTTTCCAAATCTTGATTCGCCCTCTATGTCTGACCGTTCCAGCATGGATGTACGATGCACCCCAATGACAGGAGAAATGAGAAGTGTGGATCCACTGCAACACCTGGGACCGTACCGGCACAGGAACGAGTCGGTTATCGGTTGGGCTGCCTTCACCAGCGCCTCGATCTCCCACTGAACAGCAGCCACCACACAGAAGGGTGGCAAAACCGTCTCAGACTTGGCACCATCCTCAGGGCCGTCGAATTGCCGGGACAGCGCGTCCGGCTTCACGTTCATGCAAACCCGGACAGTACGTCAGGGTGAAATTAAACCTGCTAAAAAACAGGGCCCACCTGACTTGTCGGGAAGAGAGTCTCCTGGTAGACTGGATGTAGGCCAGGTTCTTGTGGTCGGTCCATACCACAAACGGCTGCTCAGCACCCTCCAAATGATGACGCCACTCCTCCAGCGCCACCTTGACCGCCAGATCCCGATTTCCCACATCGTAATTCCGTTCCGCAGGTGACAATTTTTTAGACAGAAAGGTACAAGGATGGAGCTTTTGGTCGGAGGGAGAACATTGAGACAGGACAGCCCCCACCCCAGAGGCGGAAGCATCCACCTCCACCACAAACTGGAGTGACTGGTCAGGGTGTTTTAGCACTGGCGGGGAGGAGAACAGATGTTTAAGCCTCTTGCTCCGCAACAGGGGACCAGTGAAATGGGACCTTGGGGGATGTGAGTCTAGTCAAGGAAGCCACTACCTGACTAAAATTCATGATAAAATTGCGATAGAAATTGGCAAAGCCCAAGAACCGTTGCAGCTGTTTTTATGGCTTGTGGGCGTAGGGCCAGTTAGTAACTGTCCTAGTCTTGTCAGGATCCGCCGACACCTGCCCACTCTCCACTATGAATCCCAGAAACGGAACAGAGCGGCGGTGGAAATCACACTTTTTCGGCCTTAACGCACAGTTTGTTTTGCATTACGGGGAGACATGGTCTGTCATAGAAGCGGAAAAAATGAGGATGTCGTCGAGATATACCACAACAAAACGGTTCAAAAAATCCCTCAAAACGTCATTCACCATGTTCTGAAAAACGCTGGGGCATTGGGTGAGACCAAACAGCATGACTAGGTATTCAAAGTGTCCTAAAGGAGTGTTAAAAAAGCAGTCTTCCATTCATCCCCGTTAGCTTAGTAAACACAGTGGCGCCCTGCAGGGGATCGAACGTAGAGTTAATGAGGGGCAGGGGGTATTTGTTTTTGACAGTTATGTTGTTTAGTCCTCGGAAGTCAATGCAAGGGCGCAACGACTTATCTTTTTTCTCCATGAAGAAGAAACCTGCTCCCAAAGGAGACAACGACGGACGGATAACACCAGCAGCGAAGCGAGTCACCGATATATCTCCATGGTCTCCCTTTCCGGCCGGGAAAGATTGTACAGCCGACTCTTAGGGTACGGTGCGTCCGGCTGCAGGTCAATGGCACAGTCATAAGGTCTATGGGGTGGTAGGAACAGGGCTCTGACCTTACTGAACACCTCCGCCATGTCACGATAAATGGAGGGAATGGAGGGTCCGCGGATGCGGGGACGCTCTCAGCTGGAGGAACGGCTGAGCCCAGACACTCGGAGTGACAGTGGGTACTCCAGCTACTGTACGTACGTCGTAAGCGCTGCCAATCAATCTGTGGGTTATGAACTTTTAACCAAGGGAAACCGAGGATGAGAGGGGTGGTGGAAGCGACATAATCTTAAAGTGGATGGTCTCCCTATGGTTACCGGACAAGACTAAAGTGATAGGCACAGTCTGATGAGTGACTCTAGCGAGTATGGCCGTCACAATAGCAGTAACTCGTATAGGACTGTCTATGGGCTCTATGGGAAACCCGGCTTACCAGGTTAGAGTTAATAAAATTGTCCTCCGCACCGGAGTCAATAAGAGCGGAGAGAGGCAGAGAGAGAGTCTTATACTGCACCGTGGCAGGGACCAGCAACCAGGGTACTGTGGGCATAATGTCATTATCAGGACTCGCTAGAACGCCCACATTGGCTAGCGAGTCATGCCTTTGGCCGAGAGGGACAGGTAGCAACATGGTGGGAAGAATCGCCGCAATACAGGCACTCACCTGTCAGCATGGGGTGCTGTCGCTCCGTAGAGAGCCGTGTCCAGACCAAGCTGCATAGCCTCATCCACCTCCCTGGTGGTGCAAGCCGGGAGGCCGAGGGGTAACAGCGGGGAGACAGGAGTTGGGAACCTCGACAGCGCTGCTGCCCGGCCAGGAGGGTGAGCACGGCCGCCCTCGCCTGCTTCCTCAGCCGCAACCTGTTGTCTATTTTAATGGCAAGACACACAAGAGCATTAAGGTTGACAGGGTCATCCCGAACAGCAAATTCATCTTTAATAATGTCTCTCAAACCATTCAGGAATGCCCCCAACGCAATGCCCCTCGTTCCACTGGGGAGTCCGCTGCCAGTGTCCAAAATTCACTGAGTAATTCGCCACACTATCAGCCCCTGCTTGACGCCAGCAGCCGTTTAGGAAGCGCTCCCAACATGGTCCGGATGGTCGAACACAGTCTTTAAATCCGCAGAAAAAGTGTCAAAAAAAGTTATTCCTGAGGGCAGGCGGTTGGAACACACCGCCTGAGCCTAACAAGAGCTCGGCCCTGAGCAACCCCAGGGCATAGTGTACCTTGATGATTCCGATGAAAAGGACTGTGGCGTTGCTGAATATAAGCCCACACTGGAGGAGAAATCCACGGCACTTGTCCAAATTGCCAGATAAGGGTTCCGGAGCGTTGATAGGAAGTTTGCGGAGAGGTGAGGTGGCCGCCATCCTGTGGGAGCAGTCGGTGAAACAGAGGGAGCAGAAAGGGAAGGTGAGGGAACAACAGACAGCCATGCTACTTGAGCCGTTAACTGGGTGACCTATGAAATGAGTTGTTGATTGTTCTCCAGGAGAGTGTGGATTAGTTGGTTGTGTTATCCCAATAATGTACCGTGATTGGATAGCATGTTGGTGCCTTTGTCCTCCGTATTCTGCGGTATCTCTGTGGGGTCCATGTGGCCAGATTGTTCTGTTACGGTTAGTAAGACCCAGAACCACAGAGATACAAAAGAAACGCAGACAGGATAAAGTTCAGGTAGTTTAATGAATGCGGAGGGTTCAAACACTGGTGTAGACAGGTGGCTGGTCGGCGGGAGGGGAGGAAGGCAGCTCGGAGGGACAACAGATGGATCACAATAGTGCATGTAACGATCTGGCGTTGAAGAGGCAGTCAGCCCGGGTTTATGTATGGCAGTGGGTGATGAGTGATGAGGAACAGCTGAGTGGATGACGGAACGTAGATGGAAAGCCACGCCTCTAGGACCCCTGAACGCCCACACGGCAAGACAGGACACACAGAAGAAAGGAAGACACTACACAGGTTGGGGTAAATGCAGCAGACCACAACAATATTATATTTAAAAACAAATACAGTATTTAAAACATCTTACATCGGACAAATTTCATTTAAGTAATGGGATGCTATTCAACTGGGCTCTCCTTTTTCTCTTTAGTACAGAAAATATTTTATTAGTACCTGACTTATACAACATGACACTGTAAATTTCGGTTGTATTATAAAGTGTCTCTCTTGGAAGGCATTTTAGTATTTTGTTCAGGTTTAATTCTGTTCAATTGCTGTTTTCCCCATGTGTGGCTCTGCATCACTATCTGGCTTTTGAGGATTAGTACTGGCCATAATCAGCTGCAATTGCCAAAATCACTGGAGAAAAAAAAGCCTCCCCTGCCACTGGATGAGTATGTGATGATAGCTTTTCTATTGCAGTTTGATCTACCTGTGATTGAGTGGGTGCACCATTAAGTTTGGGGGATTATGGCTGATTTATTCTTTAACAGCGTGTCCTTTTGAAAAACATCTGTCAGCGCAGCCAGGGACGGATCTGCCCCTGAGAAAAAATACTGAATAGTAATGAGGTCTATGATGCGTTCTGGGGAATTTCACAGTTGTTGAAAAAATATAGAACAGTTGTGGCTGCAGCTGGAAGCTTACAAGTTATAATCCTTGTTGAAATATATATATATTTTATATAAAAATCCCCCTCAGCCCTTGTGGGGTAGGTATGTGTCATCCTCAAGCCTGTTACCTACCAGAGGCCTGGGAGTTTGAGGGTTCTCGCAGTATCTTATCTTAGGACTGCACTCCTAGGACTGAGACCTCTGATGTTTTACCTGGAATCTGCTGGAGCCCTCTCCCAGTTTGGGGGTCCCAGCCCCCCAGTTAACTCCGATTACCACTGGCACCACTGTTGCTCTTACTTTCCACATCTTTTTCTAGCTCCTCTTTCAGCCCTTGGTATTTTCGAGAGCTTCTCGTGTTCCTTCTTCTTGATGTTGCGATCGCTTGGGATTGCCACATCTATCACTACTGCCTTCTTCTGCTGTTTGTCCATCAACACGATGTCTGGTTGGTTAGCCATCACCAGTTTGTCAGTCTGGATCTTGAAGTCCCACAGGATCTTAGCTCAGTCATTCTGGACTACCTTAGGGAGGTGTCTTCCATTTTGATCTTTGGGACTTCCAGCCCATACTGCGTGAGAGATGTTCCTGTAAACTATGGCAGCTACCTGGTTATGGCGTTCCATGTACGCACTTCCTGCCTGCATCTACACCCTGCTGTTATGTGCTGTACTGTCTCAGGGGCATCCTTGCACAGTCTGCACCTGGGGTCCTGCCTGGTGTGGTAGACCCCGGCCTCTGATCTTGTACTGAGTGCCTCTTCTTGTGCTGCCATGATTAGTGCCTATGTGCTGTCCTTCAGTCCAGCCTTTTCCAGCCACTGGTAGGATTTCTTGATATCAGCCACTTCTTCTATTTGTCTGTGGTACACGTGCAGCTTGTCCCTCCATGACGGTTCTTCATCTTCCCTTGTCTTCACCTTCGGGTTTCTGCTGCCTGAGGTATTCAGCAAGCCCTTCGTCTTTGGGGGCCATCTTTCTGATGTACTGGATCTTTGTCGTTTCATCCTGGACAGTGGTCTTGACACTCACTAGCCCTCGGCCTCCTCACTACGCTTGGTGTACAGTCTCAGGGTGCTGGACTTTGGGGTGAAACCCTCCCATGCATTGTGAGGAGCTTTCCGTCTTGATGTCAGTAGCCTCTCTCCTCCTTTTGGCCAGTTTATTATACCAGCGGGGTATCTGATGACTGGCAGGGGCGTATGTATTGATAGCTCGGATCTTGTTTTTCCCATTCAGCTGACTTTTCAGGACCTGCCTCACTCTTTTGTAGGTATTTGGCTGTGTGATGGCCTTCCCTTTGCGGCCTCCTCATGGTTTCTGTTGTGGCACCCCAAGGTATTTGTAACTATCCTGAACATCTGCATTGTGCCCTTCTGGTAGTTCAATCCCTCAGTTCTGATCATCTTCCCTCTTTTTGATACCTTCTGCGACCACGCTTGTCCAGTCCGAATGACATTCCAATGTCATTGCTGTAGATCCTGGTAGTGTGGATCAGTGAGTCTATGTCTCACTTTCATTTCTGTCATACAGCTTGATGTCATCCATGTAGAGGGAGGTGACTGATGATTGTTCCGCTCGAATCGGGTATCCATAGCCGGTTCTTTGTGGGATAATCTGGCTGAGGGAGTTCAGGCCTATGCAGAACAGCAGCTGGGATAGTGTATCGCTCTTGGTATGCCGCACTTGATGGTGACTTGCAGTAATTGGCTTTGAGTTGGCTTCCAGACTTGTTTTCCACAGCCTTATTGAGTTCTTGATGCATAATAGTGTCCTGTTGACCTTGCACATCTCCAAGCATTCCAGTATCCATGTATGTGGCATTGAGTCGTAGGCTTTGTAGTCAATCCAGGCGAGCACAGATTGGTCTGTCTGGTCTTGCAGTCTCGAAAGTGACTGTTCTATCCACCCTCAGTAAAGCAAAAATTATTTCCTTGATCTCGGTGAAAAACCTTTGTATGTCCAAACCTTGTTTTTTTGGGAAATGAAAAGACATTTTTTGCTGAATTTCATGTTAAATGTGGAAAATCTTAAAGACGTAAAGTTCTG